>QPEY01000153.1:200810-226302 GCA_014706445.1 Hydra viridissima
CGTAACCTTTTTTTATAGCAATTAGTTTCACGTAATTTTTCACGTAGCCTTTTTTTATAGCAATTAGTTTCACGTAATTTTTCACGTAACCTTTTTTTTATAGCAATTAGTTTCACGTAATTTATGCTGAATGTTTACTGCTGTATGTATACTGACTTACCTTGGAAGGTTTACATGATACCAAGAATCACAGGGTTTTGGTTTAAAATTATCAAAAGCTACTTTTGAAATCCCCTAAAAGTAGAGTTATATATACTTTGAACTATGAGAATTTCGTTATCTTGTAAACCAATCAGCTTTCAATTTACATAGTATATCAACCTTTCCATGCAAGCTTGCATTTGATGTGATAAAGAGTGCGTGTAAAAAAAAAAAAAAAAAGAAAAGAAATGGATACTAAAAAAACGTCATTATATTATTACTTATTACTTCGTTTTTGGTACTTGTTCTTTTAATTGGCCAAGATTGCACTTGTGGAGGAAGTGAAAACAAAAATGAGCTAATTCATGCTGGAAACAAGTTAATATCAGTAGTTAGTAAACTAGACCCTGATTTTTTACTTGATGTTGATTCAAGTTTATTAAAAGGTATCAGACTGTACCAAAGTGATAACGAAGAAATCATACAAAATTGATAACTCCTCTCAGCACATGTAAAAAATTCACCTTTATTTTTGTAACGTTTTGGGAAAAAAATTTGTGTCAAGCTTAAAAAAGTGGGGGACCCTTTTTATTACCTTTAAAAAGTGGTTATGCAGGAACCTTTTTGATTATAAACTTTCTTTCCAAGTTATAAAGATTACTGTTCTTGAAACTGCATCGAATTTCATCAAGTTGCATTGATCTTGCTGGAGATTTTTCCTCAGGTTATTGAGCAGAAAAATTTCAATAACTTCTCATGAACGCTTGGAATAAGAATTTTTTATCTAGCCGTGGTGTGATGATAGTGTTATACACCTCTGCCAGCTTAATTATTATTTGTCAAACTTCTGCTGCAGTCAACTCTAAGAGCATTGATTCCTAGCTTGTGAAGTGTTTCTTAAACTCTTTTTTTGTATTCGTAAACAATTGTCAAATGCATTTCCAAATGTTTCCTTGTTTGTTTGGAAAAAAACGTTTTTAAAAAATTTAACGACGGTTTTGGGTGTACCAGCTATTTATGCAATAACCATATGAAAATAATATGTCAGCGGTGTAAGCACACACCTCAAAACTATCAAAAAGCCTTTACTTAAAAAAAGAAAATGTAAGTAAGATGTTGAAGAAAATAATACACTAGTTGTTAATTCAGCTCGAATAACAGCTAAAATAGTTAATACTTTTTAAAGATTGATTAGATTCAAGGCATCAACAGCGAAAGGTGAAACTCTAATGACGTTAAGTTTTATTCAATAAACGGCAAAAATCAATAAAAAAAAACAAGAAGCATACTGAATCTTTTTAGAGAAGTAGTCCCTATTTTAGGCTATAAGAGTTTTAACTGCGAGCCTTTTTTTTACACGTGAAGAGTAAAAGAATTAAGAATAATTGCTTATGGTAAAGCTCATTACATATTTGTGTGAGATCTTCTGATACAATCGAAGCTATATCTTATATTATTATTCCTGTATCTTCTTATATATTATATTATCATTCCTTTATCTTCTTATTTGTACGAGATCCTCTGAGCCGAACCGTTTCCTATGTCTTCTTTTAAGGTAGAAGTATTATCGAACGGACTTTTAAAAACTTTAAAACAACGCGGACTTTTACGGCTACCTACACGAGAAGAGTACCTTGCATTAAACTTAGAATATCTGAAACACCAATAACAAGCTGTGAGTATAGAAGAGTATTAGAAACTTAGAGGCAAGTCCAGACCTGATGATAACTCATTAGGTATGAACTTACCTTTTAACCGTTAGTGGCCCTGTATACTGGCTGTTACATTTGAAAGACGGGGTCTATAGAACTCAACGTTAAGTCCAATGCTATCTCTTCAGTAAAGTATAACCACTACGCTTTTGTGTTGGCTTTTAAGTAATTAACTTGACTCAATTAAGAGTTGACTAATTCTTGTCTCAAATTTAACTAGGGATGGCACTTTTACTTATTTTGATGTAAAAAAAAAATTACTTTACATAACTTAGATTAAATTATGAAATATATTTACATTTTAAAGTAATTCATTTTTTAAAAAATAACATTATATTACATATAAAATTACTTACATAAAGTTAATTTTAAAATGCGTAACTTATTAAAAACTTATTAAAAATGCGTTATTTTTTTATTGCAAGTAAAAGTAGTTTACATAAAAGAGTTATTTACTTTTTGTAAATTACTTTTAAAAGTAAGCCGTGTGAAAGTAATTTACTTTAAAAAGTAATTTAGATTTATACTTATTCAAATAGTTTGTATCGAAATATAATTTACTTTTTACATGTAAAAGTAAATTATTTTTGAAAGTGATCTTACGTAAATATAAGATTTGAAAAAAGTCATATTTACTTTAAAAAGTAAGAGAATACAGCTACGTAATATGAAATTACTTTTATGCGTAAAAGTAACAAAAATTAATACAGGCAACTTAAATAAAAACTATTTGAAAGAAAAAATAGTAACCATTACAAGTAAATGTAAATTTTTATCATTGAAATACTATACTTTACTTAGTAAGTAAGTAAAAAGTAAGTTATTTTATTTACTTTTATCAAGTAACAAAGTCATTTTATGTTGTTTTAACATACTGATTGGTAAGAAAAACAGCGTATTAAGGAGAATTGCCTGCTTCTGGGTACTTCTGGGTTATAATGTTAGGAATTATTCTGCGTGTATGCGGACCATTTTTGTGGAGGGGTTTTGTAAATTGGGGGCAAGTTTAATAAACATGGTGGGTTGCTTCCTATCCATGCCAATCCTTGACTACGTCACTTTTCCGACAGAGCGCACTTTTTCGAAAACTTCCTTTATATTGCGCTTTTTGATTAAACATTATTTTTTATGGTGATATAACGCATCAGCGTTAATAATCCCTTCCGGCGGCAAAGTAAGATTATGCCGAAACACGAACGCTTTTTGGAGGTGCAAAGAATTGCCGTCCGCCTCCCAAAATATTTTTGCGGGTAGAATGTTTTTGCCTCTGCCTACAGTAGCTTCCGCCTTCCGATTGGCGGCCGCTGCTGGAAATTTTTTTTGGAGGCTGGCGCCAACCAAAAGGTGAAAACCACTGGCGGTTGCCGTCAGAAGTTATTTTGTATGCAAAAAGATGAAAAGGTTGCCTTCAGTGGTTTCCACTTCTTAACGGGCGTCGGCCGCCAAAGGGAAGGGGGTGGGTGGGGGTGGGCGCAAATTTTCGCTTCCTGTCGCCAGAAAAAATGGAAGAAAGTTCAACGTTTGTTTTTACATTATTAAGCAATTTAAAGATTAATTAGTGCAAAATACATTTTTTCAAAAAGTATATTTTTATGCGGAGAGAGAAAACCTCATAATGACAGTAAGCAATTCTGTCGCAAAAAATATATTCTATTTAGGAAATAAAATATTCCGTCTTTGTGAAAACTTTAGTTATTGAAAAAATTCAATTAAAGCCGTTAATCAACTCTAACGTCCCTAAACATATTTCATAATTTGTTTAACGCATTATCAAATATGTTTAGTGTGGGACATGGACCTTTCAAAAAGTTTTGCAAAAATTATAAATCAAGTATAAATTATTTGATTAAAAACGATTTTCGTCAGGGGCATCGGAGGCCGATAGACTTTCTAGTAAAAGCTTCTGCACCCAAATAATTTTCATTTTGGTCATCGTGGTTGTTGTTATCTACCACACTGAATAACAACAACCACTTTAACGCTATTAACAAGAACCACGCTGAATATTAATTCGAAATTTAGAAAATGATTGTAAAATGCAGACCAATTTAGTCTAACTGTATGAAAAGTCTGAATCAAAAACAAAAAACTAGTCAGTGTTTTAAAACAAATTACAACTAAAATTTTGACACTTTAAAAGCAAATTAAGAGCCAAATAAGATTTGATTGCTTTTGTTTAAGAATATAATAAAATGTACAATTATATAAACGAAATCAATCGCTGAAGCAAGAAAAAGGCAGCAATTAACCATATCGCTAAGTCCCATTTGAAACGTATTTTATAAACCCGTAGTATCATAGCCAAATAAATCTTCAAAAAATATCCATTATTAGATACAACTTTAAAAAAAAAATGCTCCTTATAATAAAAAAACAGCCCCATAAATCGCTGGGGTGTGGGGGAGCCTAGCCACGGCCCTGTTTGCAAATGCTAAAATGTTTAGGAACTACATAAATAATATATTAAAAAAAAAACAAACAACTGATAGTTAAAACAAACGCTATAACGTGTTAAAGTAATCGCACAATTTTTTTGATTTGTCAAATCGCCGAACCCCGCATTGGCATTTTTAAAAGACATATTTCATAATAAAATGTATAAAATTTCTTCCACATCATCATAATATAAAAATATGAAATACAAACTACATAAGTGAAATATAAAAATTATCAAAAATATAAAATACAAACTATATAAGTGAATTACTTCCATTCTGAGTTACATTAAATATCAAATTTTAAAGTAAGTTTAATCATATCTTCTCTTTAAGAAGCATTGAGTGACGTAAGTTTCTTGAGCTCATGTTACATTTTTCTTTTCGATGAATAAAGTTAGCAACACTGAATGAGGATTCTGGCCCTACCGAACTAGCAGGCGAAGTACAAAACACTCTTGCTTTAGAAGCTAACATTGGAATATCTTTTTCATATTTGTACCAAAATTCATCAAATTTCCAATTTTTTTGCTTTAAAGCGTAATTGAAAAAAGACAACTCTTCTTTGATATTTCGCTTTGATTGTGTTTTTTCTATGCATAGATTGACACCGCACAATGTTGCAAGTTTAGCGAATCAATTTTTGTTGTTCACAGACTGTTCAGGTGAATCTTGAAAATGAGTAATAATATTTGTCAATATGCAAATCTTTTTACAAAAGTACTTTAAAAAATTATTTATATAAGTTTAAATATATTTAAATTTAAAAACAAATAATATTTTATAACTAACCACTTCTCGGCTGATTTTGGTCATTATGCAAACAAGTGTTTACAAACGTTGACCTTCGAGGATATTGTCGGAGCATTGTATTCGAAAATGTTTTCAACAGTTTACTTTCTGCTTCCTGATATTCTTTTTCTGTAAGACACTCGTTAGTTCTCGGATCAAAGAAACATGCCAGTAAAGTTTGTAACTTTTGTTTTGGAGATATCTTTTCAATAAAGTATACCTTCATAAACTTGAGAAGACTGCTTCGTAACATGTTTTCTTTCTCGACCAAAGAAGACGATTGCGATAGTAAACATTTAGCTGAAGATTCATTTTCAAGAAAGTTCATTAACGTATTTTGGACAAATTTGGCCGACGAAAGTGTTGGAAAATTTCTAGTAGAGAGAAGTTTAGTTGCTTCAAAGAATGGCGCAAGATTATAGTGTAAAATTTCTAGGAACTTCCAATCTTCTGATAACAGATTTAGTTTCTTGAGTTTACTAACTTGTTTTTCTGTTAACCCATTGATAGTACCAGGATCTATAGTAATTTTATTATAAACATTTTTAGCTTTAATTATCTTACTAATCATTAAAAAAGTTGAGTTCCAACGTACATGAAAATCTGACGATAAGTTATTTATTTTTAGCCCCTCTTTCTTAACCTCATCAAAAACAAATGATTGCAATATTGAAGACCTTTTAACAAGAGCTAAAGTTTTTCTTAACCTAAATAAAATGATGGATGAAAAGTTAAATAACTGATTAACAGTTTCATCTGTAGATGCTTCTTCCTCCTCGCTACTTTTATCATCATCCGAGCTCACGTTTTCCGTTTCAAAAGTACACGCATTTTCTACTTGATTGTTTACATCGTACATTTCAAGCTGTTCGTCCGACGATATATTTTCATTAGACTCGATATCGCTTTCATTGTAGTTATTGTAATAAATAAGATCCTCTTCGATATCTGATGTGCCATCTAATAAGCTCTGTGATGGTTTGGCCCACAACTTTATTCCATGATTTAAAACGAGATTTAAGTTATGACAAACGCATGAAAGCCGTAAAGCTATAGATCCCATCGCCTTTTTAATGTCTTCAGCGTTGTCTGTTGTTATTGAAATAACTTTAGTATCAATTTCAAGTTTAGTAATTTCTTTTTGCACGAATGCTGTAAGTCTACTACTTAATTGTCTTCCGTAAAATCTACGAAAGCAAACTATATTTGATTTGTATTTAAATTTCTTTGTTAAATAATGCGCTGTTATGCAAAGCCAATAGGATCCAACCCTATTTTTCCACAAATCGGTTGCTAGAGCAATATGGGTAACTGACTTAAGTTTAGCTCTAAGATTGTTCTTGTATTGATAGTATTGCTTTCTCAATCGCTTTGCTATTGTCTTTCGATGGGGCGGTTTGTAAAGTGGGGCAAGAATGTTTAGAAGGCGTTGCATACCAGGTTTATTAAAATCGTTAAAAGGACGGCCATCTTGAATAATGCAGTTTATTACGGCTTCATCTATTTCATCTTTGTTCTGCATCCCAACTAATTTATCTTGAACGAGTAATTTTTTTTGAGAATCGTAAAGGTACTCAGATTTTTTATGAACATGGAAAATATGTTTTCGCAGATTTGGTTCAGGCCCACACACAAGGTTTCCATTCTCCGGGCACATCAAACAAACATACTTATTTGTGTTGGCAACAAATGAAAATAGGGTCTTAATAGGCAATGCTTTTATTTTACGGACTGATTTTATAACTTGATCATCGTCGGTATCAGAGTTCGAACCTACAGCACAAGCAATAGTTTATAAAAATATATTTCAAGTATCAACGCAAATTAAAGACTGATACAAATACATGACTGTACAGCAAGTAATTATTCTGGGTCATTTAATTTCTTTGACCTTTCTGTTTTCATTCACAAGTTCATCTTAATATTTAAATAAAATTTACAAACATACCTGAATATGTAATATTGTCACCAGATAGACGTCTTGCTTCAACAGTTGGCGTGTTTGTTTCAGATAAAGACAAACATTTCTGGCGATGTATGTTGATAAAGTCTTGCGTTCCAAATAAAGGTCTTTTAGATAATTTTCTTTTTTTTTCTTTTTTTCCAGTCATTGTTGTCAAAAAAATTAAACAAAATTAATATGGTGCTTGCCTTGTTCACGAGAAGTCTCAGATTCATATCGTAAATAAAGACCCTGATAGTAATTTAATTTAATTAGTTTCCTCAATCATTTTTATGTCTTTGAAGTCCCATACAGAATAGTTGGATTTATGGAACATAAGGTAATTAAACGATCGAAAACGAGTTTGTAACATAATTAAAGAAAAAGTAGAACATGTGAAAAAATTTTGATATTTGAAGTTCGCCTAAGGAATGATTTGAGAATAGTAACTTAAATCAGTTATGTAAAGTAATTTCAATTAAAATTGCTATAACTGTCGTAATTAAAAATTGATTTACCCACAAACGATTACAATTAGGAAAACGTCATGATCACACTGAATTAAGAACAAGTTATCTAAACTTAAAAAAATCTCCTCACAAAAGTTTCGTCTCATTTTGGTAGTGGTTTGAACAGAAATTTTGGCCGAAACCGAATAAGTAAAAAGTTGTCAAAGCAGATGTTTTTCGCTCACTAAATTGGTTGTCAAAAAATTATTTTTTTCTACGCGCCAACAAAACATGATATATACATATATATGTATATATATATATATACCTTTACATAAAAAGTCTTCAACTTTATAATCGTAATTCCGTTACGGAAAGAGCACGAACGTTCAACGGCGTTACAGATTTAACAATTTCAATATCTTTTTACCTGTGAATATGATAAAAATGTTGAAGCGGTTTTTAATGACGATATTTGAGGGATATTTTTGGAAAACTATCCGGTATAAATGAACAAGAAAATTTGTAAAAGGAGATTTTTTGGAGAGAGAACTATTATAATTTTGTCGATATGATAATAGTTATCTCTCCAAAAAATTTATTTATGTGGCGAGAAAGCTAAAATGCTGGCCAGTTTTAATGGCCTTATTATAATCTGTTTTTATATGCCCTTACTATATTTAGTGTCCCTCCTTAATTTTTAAATAATAAAATCATTTATACATAAAACCTTAAAAAAAACTACTTATAAATTTGCCTTTCAAAGAATCTCTTCTTCCTAAACGGGTGTCTCCCAGGGTAAATGCGTTTTCTCCTTACTACTATGTTTAGGCTATTTCTAAATTGGTTTAAGAAAGAAACCCGAGAACCCCACCCAAATATCTCCCCGACAAAAAATTCCCCTGGAAAAAATCCCCCCTCTCCCAAAAATAAAAGTAAAAGAAAAAAAAAAATCAAACTTTTGTTTAAATTAAAAGATTGCCTCCCCCAACTCCTAAGCGTCAGGTGTTCTGTGTACTATTTCGTGCACGTTCTCCCTAACAATCAGTCGATGTATATGTACACTCCGCTGCACAAATTCCAAAAAAGTTTGTTGATAAAACAAAAATAAAAAAGCAACAAATAAATTTAAAAATTTACACATTAAAAGCGGTATCAGGAAAAAAGCTGATACAAAGATAAAATGACAGTAAAGCGTATCTAAGTATATAAAAAAAAACTATTTAAGCATTTTTCCTGGGAGGCATTTTTTAGGAGGATATTTTTCTTGATACCGTCTGAATTCCATACGTTCCGTCATTGAAAATTTTCAAAAAGATAACTGTTCCAGCTTAAGACTAGTAAAATATTTCCATGTTGGCCAGGAATTGAAACTTTTTTTTAACCAGGGTCTAACAATGGTTTCAAAGCAAATGCGAAATTGTTCCGGCGCTAGGAATGGTTTTAATTGCCAATATAATCATGGATCGGAGTCGGTTATTGATATTTTAAAGGTGCACAGGGAAAAAAAAGTCTAAATCCGTTCAGACCAGTTGTTGCCCCAAATTAAATTAACTATGCTTTACTGCAAGCTTTGTTTCACTGCATTTTACTCTCTCATACAATATCCTTTCAGAGAAAATGTTGACCAAAAGTAAATTTACTTACTTTTTAAGTATAGATTACTTTTAATTGTAACTAAAAGTTATTTAAAATGTAAACTTAAGTAATCAAAAGTAATTTTATGTAATTTACTTTTAATAGCCATTTCATTTTAGTTATAAAATAACACATGTCTACTTAGGAAAACTAATTATATAAGTAAATTTTATTTACTTTTGATTGCATGTAACTTTTTTATAATGTATTTTAAAATGCTTTTTTTTTTTACAATTACTGTAATATAATTTTTTTAAAAATAAATTCTTTTTAAATGTAAAAGTAAGTTACATTTCGATGTAAAATTATATTATGTAATGCAGTTTTAAAAAAGTAATTAACTTTTAAATGTAAAAGTAAATTACTTTTCCATGTAACTCAATTTTAAATGTAAATGTAAATTACTTTTTTATATAATCTACTTACATATAACTTACATTTGAAAGTAAATTCACCTTTCTTTACAAAATAAAAATTGTTTTAGAAAAGTAAATTACTTTTAAAAGTAAATTTAAGTTTTTTTTAAACGCTTACAATTATATACGCAATTTACTTTTTCATAAAGGCTTACTTACTTGAGTAAGTAAAAAAAAAGTAAGTAAAAGCGCCATCCCTAAATTTAACTCTCTTCAAAACATAGTTCGTTATATTTTTATTTAAATTATTGGAAAACGTTTTCTATACAAGAGCCACAAATAAGAGAATTTAAGAATTTTATTCTGAAAATTGTTCCGATCGCAAACAGTTCATGTTTCACACTTTTAAACCAAAAAATTCATAGAAACACCATTGCTAACATAATCCGACGGTGAGACCTCTATTTGAGCGATGTTAGAAGATGTTGAACTCCTGTTAAGGGAAAATATCGGCCGACTGCAAAGCCTCGAATCAATGAATGTGTTTGTTCAAAAGCGTGTATCAAGAAGAGAGTAATATCTTTCATACCGAAAAGTAGATGAAATAATATATATTTGTTCTAATCAGATCAAACGACATCATATTGGGTTAAGAAAAACTAATAACCGCTATACTTATCTGAAAGTCCCTCGATTAAAGATTTTTGGATTTTAAAAAGTAAGCATCGGCGCTTATGTTTCGGTTTCAAATCGTATTTTTGACCGATTTCAATTAACCTTGGTTTCGTACCTTTATGAGAAACGCGTTTTTTTTGTAGCAAAGCTGATTAGTTTTGTAGCAAAGCTGATAACCCACCAAACATATCTGAAAGTTGCCTTACCGAAGATCGGGTCATTGTAAAGCAATCTCGATCCACTTTTTAAAAACATAAAATTTGTAAAACGGCTTTCAAAGACAAAACATCTTCCAGTTGAAAAAAAAAAAACAAAAAAAAAAACAGAAAACTAACACTAAAAAACCTGAAAATTTTAATTCAATAAATGAAAAAATCAAACTGTTATTATATTTTTGGTAAAAAAAAAGGGGTTCTGTCATTTTAAATCTGCAAAAAATTAGCGATCGCATGTTAATACCAATTGCTTATTCGAAAATAAACAGCGTTCTACTTTCGACGTTTGTTACCAAAATTATTCGAATAAATGTATCACATCATGGGATAAATTTAAAAAATACAAATGTAAAAATAGTAATAATATGTAATATAAATATATAATATAATATAAATCATAAAGTAATATAACATAAATATAAATATATTATATAAATGTAAAAATAAATTAACAAATGTATTATCATGAGATACATTTGTTGGAATATCAGCACAGTTTACTTCAGCGTAGTCGTGACCATAGCGTAGAATTCCAGGGCAGTCGCAATATCTGGGGGAGAGTATAAAGCTAAATTTATCAGCACTAACGGTCCTTTAACATTTAAAGTTACGGTTTGGTAGTATAACATGATGCGCCAGAGCAGAAACAATTCCTTTTTGTGCAAAAAAGGAATTTAAGCTCTAACGATACCGCGAACTACTTGCAAACCTTAAGAAACTTATTACCACCGTTATCTCAATACTTATCATAAAGGCGCATCCTTAGCACTTGGATGGCCAGATTAAATTGATTCAAATTTTTTGATATGTTAATAAAATTGAAAAACGCTTGATTTACCTTATAGACTAAGTATTCTCCAAATTGTTCTAAATCCACAACTTTGGATTTAGAACAATTTGGAAAAACTAAATTTTGTTTTTATTATTTTATATACTAGACTTTCACCAACAAAAAAATATAAATCATAAGGTCATGTTGTTATTTACAGTCAATCAACTTTGGTAAAGCAAATGCCTTTGAAGGAATGGCATAGAAGGAAAAACTCAATAACGAAAAAAACAATGGTTTCCTAAAGGAGTTTTCCTACTCAAATTATAAAGCATAATCAAATAACTGCCCGGTTAAACTTAAATATCAGAAAAATTAATTTCTCTTGAAATTTAGGTCAGCATTCTATAGTACCTGATCACCCTTTCATGCGAAGGCCTAAAAAGTTTTGTTTAATAAACATTAATATTATAATATTAATACTACATAATGTAATCTAAAATAGAATCATTTACAACTGTAATTTGTCAATATTTAACAATCCGATAAGATATTGGCTTTTTCTGTTTTGGTTTAAAAAATTCAATTTTCAAGATTTGCTGTCCATCCTGGTAACGAACGCTAGGAACGAAATGAATTAAGGTAATTACAGTACCAAGGTAAATCTAACTTACAAAAATAAAAATTGCCCAAGGCATGCTATTTATTTTAATAACGAATGTCGCAATTACAGCATAATCAGCAAAATAAAAAAAACAAGAAATAAATCCATCTAAGCATTTTTGAAGTATTGACATCAGCTGATGTTAACATGACAAAATGGTGAAATGGTTTCTATTATCTCAAGGGCTTTTATTGTGAAACATTAGGGGTTTGGGATTTGCATAATATCTGTGACCGCGAAAAGATTATTGCAAATTAAAATTCCAATTTATTAGTGAAGCTAAAACTATTGTTAAAGATACACTGACTAATGCAGTACTTTGATAAAAAAAACATAAAACTGAAACAGTTTATTTATTTACACTAAGTAGATAAAGTAGAAAATAGTACAAACTACTAAATGTAAATGGTTATACCTAATCTATAGAAAATTGTAGTGCATGTTCTATTAACAAATAAAGCTATAGGTATTGATTGGTATAATTAAAGATTGTCTACTTTCTAACCTAGCAGTTTGTTCATACATATTAATAGTTAAAGTAAACTAGTTTAAGTAAGTAATAATACTTATTTTTTGTTCACTTACATATTTGATATTTTTGTATCTACGAACTATGCATGCATCTAATGTAAAAATGTATGTATGAGTTTGTATTAAAATGCCTAATGTAATATATATATATATATATATATATATATATATATATATATATATATATATATATATATATATATATATATATATATACAAACTCACACATACATGTTTTTTTAACATTAGATATGAATCAATTTTCCGTTTTTTTCCTGATTCTACTACTTCATAACTGTCTTTCAAATACAATTTGTCCATTATGGATTGGAGAAGCAGGACACAATTATAAAATTATAGAGCGATTCAATGCTGTGCGCAAAGATAATAATGAGTGAGTTTGTACTCCATTCTCTATTTGTTTTTAATCATTATTTAATTATTTTGTTTTGTGTTGTATCCTTGACAAAAGTTCTGTGCAGGTTAAAAAAAAATTCTCTTCACATTATGCCACTAACAAGTATTTCAATACTTTTTTTTTTTTTTTTTTATCAAGAAAGGTTTTGTTAATTGATGGTACACAAAGTTATAAACTAATCTCCATCCTTTTTTCTTCTCAAACTGATGATTATTTATAACTGTTTTGTTAATTAATGTTAGTTTGATCATTTTCTATAAAAAGTTGCATAAATGATGACACGTTTAGTCACATTTAAGATTTCATATCAAGGTTACATAAAGTGACACAAGGTTTTTTGAAGATTTGAAAGTCAAGAAAGAAATGGTCCAAAAGCAGTAAGCAAAACAATAAAATGGCAGATAATAGGTATGAACAATGGTTCCTGGATTAGCAACAAAGAAATAACAAGTAGATTATTAATTTCCAAAAGTGAAAAGCCAACTTTTTGGTTTTGGCTCAAATTCTCATTTTTATCGACTTTAAAAAGACTAATTTAAGAAGACAATTAACCTGATTCCAATATTAAATTGATAACAAAACACATTAGAATGTATATATTTCTTGATGGATGTAATGCTATAATCTACTTAGCAATGATTATGTGAGTACAAATAGGTTATCACCCTTAATTACTTTTGTGGAGTCTAATGGACCCCAAACACATTATTATCATTAAAAAACCCAAATGTAACCCCAAACAAATTAAGTCAATATCAACTAAGAGGGGTTAAACTTGATTTAAATGGAGCCTAATTTGTAAGCATGTCTTTGTAAGCATGTCTTGATCTCAAATGCATGTAAATCTACATAAGTAAACAAACCAAAGTAACCAATTTAATAAATAACTAAATGTCCCATTTGATAATTATCAAGAGAGAAACAAGGATTAAAAAATATTAAAAAATTGTTTGTTAATCCTTGTATGTCTTTTCAATATGCCTAGTTTTATTAAAGCAAAGCTCTTGTTAAAAGATTTAAATCTGAAATGTACAGAAATCCGTTCTTACCAAGGTTATAAATCTACCTTGGAATGGTTAAATATACAGTTGAACTCACATAATTCAAACTCCTATAATTCAAAAAGTCATTTAATTTGAATAAATTCTACTGTCCTGTCAGGATTTACAAGTAAATACTGAGCTCCTATAATTCGAAAACTCATTCAAACTCATCAGAAGAATCAATTTACTGTAGTTCTAACTTTTTACAAAAAAAGTTTTAGGAGAAATTTTGAAATTATGAAAAGGTTTTTGAAATTAAAAATTGCTCATTTGTGCGGAACAAATTTTGATTCTTTCCTTATTATTACAATTAATTGCTTAGAGAGAAATCTTTAACATATCATTTGTCTACAATCAAGATTTAAATGGATTATCAGTTTATTTAAAAGTCAAATAGTAATTAAGAGCCTCTACATATTAAACTAGGCTCATTAGCAACATAGAATGAAGATGATCCTGCACTATTGACTGCATTTATGGCTGTCTGAAGTATCATCAACAACTTTCTCCCTGAATGTCTACTTCTGTGTGTCAATCAAATCAGGTAAGAAGTTTTGTAAGCCAGAAAGATGCTGCAAAAACTAAAGAATTACACTAACTTTTTCTCATTAAGATTTCTCAACTAATGAAACAAATTCATACAAAAAAAATCTGTTTAAAAGAGAATTAAGGTGTTTGTGTGCACCCTAAAAATGATGAATAGAACTTTGAGTTTTAAAGCAAAATTAGTCTCAATAATGAACATGTGTATCCATTATCTGTGGTTTTATTAGGTTTGAATATTCCATTACTAAATTATGTTATTGAGTTGCTGATATCTTTAAATTTATTTGTAAATGACTCTGAATTGTTTCATAGCCTGTTTCATTGTTTTATATTTGCTAAATCCTTTTAAAATTGTGTTTCTTCTAGAGGTTCTTTCATATGTATTATGTTTCTGTGATGCAAACAACACTTATTAATAGTAAACATTAGATCTTTGTTTATACTTGTGATTGTTTTTCCACAATGCTCTAATTAATCAATTTTATCTTCTATAGTATCTATATCTTTTATTATAGTTTTATCTACTTTGTTAGAAGGACTGTGATCTTCAATTTCACCAAGCAAACTTGGTTTATGTGCATATATTTTTTTGGGGTCTTTTCTTTCTACATTACATTATGTTTACACTTAGTAAATTAGTTTTTCTAAATTTCTGTAATAAGAAATCTGTAATAGAAAAGGTACTTAGTAGTGGAAAGAGTTAAAATTTCTTTTCAACTGATAGTATTTACTTTAATTTCCTAGATGATAAAGATTATTTCTTCTTACTTTCTGAAAATTCTTATATTTCTAAATTACTAAGTTAAAGTTTTATGGGAGCAGTTTTTTTTTTAGATTGACTGCCACTCATGTACATTTACGAGGCGGCAATTCTAATGAAGAATATAGTTATAAATTGAATTTTTGTGGTGAAATAAACTCTCCTGCAGTTATACAAACAGAAGTCAATGGAGTCAAGAATTCAACAAAAATAATAGGCAAGATTGATAATTCCTCAATCTTGGTTGGCGGTGGTAAGTTTTTATATTTAAATCTTTTATGTAATTTAGTGTGTCAGTAATTATTAGAGCATCCCGCCATCGGACTCAGCAGGAATCTTGTACGATATTTACAATGGCAATGCATTGGTTTATAAGTAAAGGTGCATATTTGGATTTTACTTACTTTGATGTAGAAAAGTTACTTTTAAACAAATATTACTTTACATAACTTAGATTAAATTATCAAATATATTTACATTTAAAAGTAATTCATTTTTTAAAAAGTAGCATAGTAAAATAACATATTACATGTAAAAATTACTTACATAAAGTTAATTTTTACATGTAATAATAATTATACTGATATTTTCTGATGGTTTGTGGTGGCTTGCAAAATTTTGCTGTAATTTTGCGAAAACCTCGTAATTATAGATAAATACATCAGAAATATCACAATATTACTAATTTACACTGTAAATACGATTTATTGTGAAATTATGCGAAAATATCGTACAAAGATGCGTGAGAGTGTGTGAAATTCTCCCCATCGGCCTTGGACTGCATTGCACCTCCAATGTGTTACCATTCCTCACCATCGTATCATATCAGTCACCTTTATAAACTATTTCTCATCGGAATTTAAGCATTTACGCAATTTCTGATGGCGGGATGCTCTAACATACATACATACATACATACATAACATACATACATACATACATACATACATACATACATACATACATACATACATACATACATACATACATACATACATACATACATACATACATACATACATATACAGTGCACAAAAAAGTAAATGGACTAAAAGTTTTTTAGATTTTTTTTAAAAAAAAAACATGGTAAAAGATATGTTCATACTTTTTTTTTTGAAAAAATGTTAAAATCATAAGGATTAGTATAATATTTTAATGATTTTATTTGCAATCTTTTAATTTTGATATTGCATCATATTTACATAAACTTTATTTTAATTCAGATCATAATTATTTTAGCAAAAAGAAATAAGGGACAGAATAACTAGTTTTAAAATGTTCATGCAGAAAATTATTTTTCTATGTCTTAGTATTGATTTTACCAAATTTTTTTGTCTCTTATGGAATCAATTTGATCCCAAGCATCCAAGGTTTCATTTTTCTAAACGTCATAACTCTGAAACTTAAGGTCAATTAGTTTTAAGTCTGATAACTGTGTTAGTCATTCCATCACTTCTGCAGCATTTTTAGTGAACCATTGTGTTTTCTATGCCTTATGCTTGGGATCATGGTTTTGTTTGAAAATAAAATTGTTTCCTAATCTTGCAGAATATTTGAGATTCTTTTTAAGATGTCTGTGTTAACAGTTTTAGAAATTGGAACAAATTATATTTATGTACATTTATGTGTGTGTGTGTGTGTGTGTGTGTGTGTGTGTGTGTGTGTGTGTGTGTGTGTGTGTGTGTGTGTGTGTGTGTGTGTGTGTGTGTGTGTGTGTGTGTGTGTGTGTGTGTGTGTGTGNGTGTGTGTGTGTGTGTGTGTGTGTGTGTGTGTGTGTGTGTGTGTTTGTGTGTGTGTGTGTGTGTGTGTGTGTGTGTGTGTGTGTGTGTGTGTGTGTGTGTGTGTGTGTGTGTGTGTGTGTGTGTGTGTGTGTGTGTAAATGTGGGAAGTCCATAGGTTGAAAGCTAGTCATTAATAAATCTTTTTTTTTCCTCATCTATGTTCTTTCTAAAAACAAAACTGAGGGAAAAAATTTTTGCTTTTAAAAATCTGATGAACCACGTTTGAAACATCCTTTTAGTCTTCCTAATTTATTGAAATGAAATTTTACTTTTTTCCACTAACAAGTGAGCACACGCATAACAGAAGTCTTTTTTTCCGAACAGAGTTAAGCAAAAAGTGCTTCCACGAAAAGTTTACCTTTATTAAGTGGGAAAAAGAATCACTTTTCTTTGAACCACTTTTTAGCTTTGTTTTTTGGTATTCTGTAATCTCAAAATTTCTTTCTACTACCAGAGGGATGTAATAACTAAATAAAGTTTTATTTTTACACAACTTTTGTTTTTTGTTTTTTTTTTAAACTAAAGCGATGACTTCATAAATCTTGCCTTTTTTAAACATTATTATCATCATTTTTAGCATCATTAGTATGATTGCTAAATTATGTTTAGATAAATTGTAAAAGTTATAATATTATTGTAATATAAACATTAGTAAAATTGGTTGTAAATCTACTTGTTTTATAACTTATTAGCAAATTGGTTGTAAATCTACTTGTTTTATAACTTATTAGTAAAATTGGTTGTAAATCTACTTGTTTTATAACTTATTAGTAAAATTGGTTGTAAATCTACTTGTTTTATAACTTATTAGCAAATTGGTTGTAAATCTACTTGTTTTATAACTTATTAGTAAAATTGGTTGTAAATCTACTTGTTTTATAACTTATTAGTAAAATTGGTTGTAAATCTACTTGTTTTATAACTTATTAGCAAATTGGTTGTAAATCTACTTGTTTTATAACTTATTAGTAAAATTGGTTGTAAATCTACTTGTTTTATAACTTATTAGTAAAATTGGTTGTAAATCTACTTGTTTTATAACTTATTAGCAAATTGGTTGTAAATCTACTTGTTTTATAACTTATTAGTAAAATTGGTTGTAAATCTACTTGTTTTATAACTTATTAGTAAAATTGGTTGTAAATCTACTTGTTTTATAACTTATTAGCAAATTGGTTGTAAATCTACTTGTTTTATAACTTATTAGTAAAATTGGTTGTAAATCTACTTGTTTTATAACTTATTAGTAAAATTGGTTGTAAATCTACTTGTTTTATAACTTATTAGCAAATTGGTTGTAAATCTACTTGTTTTATTAGCAAATTAAAAAAAAGTATTTAAAAAACTCAGTTTCTCAAAATGGTTTGTCTCTAACACTCCAACAACATTTATGACACTTATGTTCGAGTTAGCAAGATTCTCATAAAGTTAAGAGAGTAAGAAACTGATTTGATAAACATACTGAATAAAATGTAGGTTGTGACTTTTAGAAAAAATTAAGTAACATAAGAATTCTGTAGAGAATGAAAAATAAGATAGGTAAAGTGATGAATCTGAAAATTGTATTTGTTAGAACCTTCCAGGAGCCCACCCCTCCAGGAGCCCACCTACAATGGTAAATCTATAAAATGTTGTAAAAAAATTTTTATATCAAAATTCTTTTTACTTTTTATAGAAGATGTTTTGTTGGTGAAGTATCAACATGGTGATAACTATAACGAAAAAGGTCATTGTAATGGTAAACAAAGAAATGCATGGGTAATCCTACGTTGTGAAGAAGACGGAGAGGTTTAAATCTTCTTGTCATTTACTGAATGAAATTGTTTTAGCATTCACAAAAATCTAAAAAGATCCCACATGTGGTGAAGTTTTTACAATAAGATTTTTTGCTGGTGATCAGTTTTTACGTTTTATTTTCAACTGTAATTTTGTAATTTTGCTAAAGTCTATTGCTTGTTATTATTCCTATAGAAACCAGTGTTAAAGGTTATTGAAGAAGGGCGTTACAGTGCCAAGGACTTAGATGTTCATACAGACACTCCATGTTATATACTTTTTGAGTTCAATCATCCTGGTGCTTGTTCAAACTTTGTTAAAGCCAGCAAACTAAGCGCAGGTGCCATATTTTGTATCATGTAAGTTGCGTGTTTTCTTGTTTTTGTCTTTAACAAGTTTAAAGCTAACAGCAATTATTGTAATAATTACTTTAATTATTGTAATAATTACTTTAATAGTTGTAGTAATTATTTTAATTATTTTGTATCATGTAAGTTGCATGTTTTCTTGTTTTTTGTCTTTAACAAGTTTAAAGCTAACAGCAATTATTGTAATAATTACTTAAAATATTGTAATAATTACTTTAATTATTGTAATAATTACTACTAGTTTTCTAAATGCTAATTTACTTTTTTTAGAGCTTTTTTTTTTATTAATAAAGTATGTTTACATAAATATAAACATACTTTATTTGTAATTATAGATTTATTAGCATAGCTGCTGCGTATTTAGTATTTGGCTTTATTTACCGACGATGTATTGTCGGTGCAAAAGGCTATGAGCAGATCCCTAACTTTAATTTCTGGAGGAAGGTTGGAAATGCGTCTGCCGTAAGTTTATTACGCTCCTTTTGTGTACTAAATTTATAAGTTTATTTAAATAATTACTCCTATCAAATGAATCGTTAACTTGACTCCTATCTAATTGTTAACTTAACTCCTATCAAAGGAATTATTAACTTTGAATATGTAGTAACTTAAGAAAAATTGTTTATTTTATCTTAGGATGGGTGCGATTATGTTTGCAGAAGACAAGAGCAAGCTAACACATATAAAGTAAGTTTAAAATTAGGAACTTGTGTCGTAAATGAATGACAGTAACAATGCAATTTATATTTCTTTCTAGGGTATGGCTAATGCAGCGGATATTGATTCCAGTGATCATGAAAATGACGAAAGTCTTTTACCGGTCTAGTATAGCGAAGAATTTTTTTATAGCTAAAGTTGTTATAGTTTTATGTGCGTTATATCGCTCGTTTTACAAACAAAATTGAAATCAAATTTTCTTTTTTAATATTTTGCGGACGTCATGAAGCGCCGCTGGAAAAGGGATCCTTTGTTGTTATTGTTATTATTATTTTTGTTGTTGTTGCTGTCGTTATTATTATTAGTTTAAGCGTTGTTTACAACCATTAACTCGTCTTGAAGGATATAGTATATTATTTTTTAAAGAACTGTTTTCTTAAATTGTAATTTTATTCGGCGATTTAATTTATTGTCAGAGTTTTGAAGTGATGACCGCTCAAATAATTTCTTTGCAAATAAAATACACAGAATTACAGTCGATTTTTGACCTTGGCGTTATTTTTTGCTTACATAAAAGAAGGTAACTGTTGACTGTAAATGGCATTTTTTGGTACTCAGCTTCTTTCATAGAAGTTGATTTTAAATGAAGTAATTTTTTAAATGCACAACATTTATACAAACTTTTTTTTTTTCCCTTTTTTCCCTTTGATATGGTTACTAAAATTCTTATCGGTTTCAAAAATTCTTCATCTACGCAGTATATTACAAGTAACATCACCTATTTAATATTATTTTACGTTTTGTTGCTGTAAAATCACTACGTCTTCAGTGAAGAATGATATTCGTTTTAAAGCCTTTCGTCTAATGAAATGAAAGTCCACAAAGAATTCACTTTACAGCTAAAAAAAAATGTGAAGACATTGTTAAATTGTGCTCGGTTTTGTAAAGTTCTCACAAAATAATTTGTATTACATTTTGTGAATAAGATTACCCGAATTCACAAAATGTAATACAAATTATTTTGTGAGAATTACCCTACATTTAGCATTTGAATGCAGATTTTTGTACAAATATTCATGCAATTTAAACTTCATTAAACTGAGTATTTCTATCAATAACAATTACTAATCCTGCATAAGTGAAAATAAGCAAGTTCTTTTGAAATGTTCAAATCTATATTATTAGATAAACGTCCAGTGCAACAAATTTCTACTTTAGAACAATTTACTTATTTTTTAACTATTCTTGGTCTATTTTTTCTTCATTTTTTTACTCTAAATTTACTTAAAGGTTATTATTTTACGCCATTCTTCCTTAAATTTGCGCACAAATAAAAAAATTCGCCATTTTTTAAATCCTATATTTATTGAATTAATATTTATTTCTGTTATTTTGTTGTTTGTGTTATTTATTTTGTCAAAAATACATAGATAAAAAAGATTAATAATCATACGATCTTCTATGAAAGTTCTCTTTTTTTCCTGTGATTACATTGTCAGCGGGAAGACTACCGATGTCTTTTGTAAAAAACAAAAGGACGTACTTATTTGTTAAAAACAATTGGACGTATTTATTTGTTATTTGTCACTGCTAAAATGAATGAAATGGGGAGCATGTCCCACGTGTAAACAGAGTGAGGAAAAAATCAAACGGTAAAGGATTATTTTTACAAAAATGTATATAAATTTTGCCTAGATCTAATTTAATTTAACTATAATTTTTACAAATAGGCATAACTATACGAACAGCATACTTTTCATACTCTTGATGAAGTTGAAGTGTAATTTTTTTGACATCATTTTTATTTAACTAAAAAAAAAAAGATGCAATTCATGATCTATTGATTTTTTGAAGGTTAACTAAAAAAATGTAAAAATAAACTTAAATGTAAAGAAATATTGTTAAACAACGTTTTTATTCAAGAGATAAATGTTGTTATGAGAAAATATGTTTCCATCAAACATTTAAATGAGAGACTAAAAAAAAGAGTTTTGAAAACTTGCCCGATGATTACAATTTGCTTTACAATACTTTTTAATGCCTTTGGAAATTTGGAAAAAGATTCTCTGGTCTGATGAATCAAAATCAGTTTCTTTTAAAAGTGATGATCAAAGAAATGTTCCTCGGAGCCGATACGTGTTTGTAGTACCTTGCATGAAAATTAAGTTGTATGCGAGGTACAGTAAAGTATGACGAGGGAAATGTGATGTGTTGAGATATTAAGGCGTGGAATGCTAATATACATTGTGACATAAATATACACAAGGCCAAGTTATACGCACTTTCACTAGAGCACATATTTAGCATTATCAAACTGCGTTCTAAGTAGGCGTGTTAATAGTTGGTAGTTGTGGTCACATGATAAAAATTTGAAACTAATAGCGCCAGTTAGTTTTGTGTTGTTACAGTGTAAATATGGATGCTTCACCAAAGAAGAACAAAGAGCCGTCTTCCTATTTGTTAGGTCAGAAGGAATATCATTGGCTGAAATTCATCAGAGATCTTATCACAATACAGGGAAAGTGCACTTCTATGTAAAAGTGTTTATAAGTGGATAGATATGTTTACTTATGGCCGTACAAGCATGACGCACGAAGAGGGAACAGGACACGCTTTAATCCCTACCACTGATGAGAAGACTAGCCAAGTTCAACACATGATAGTGGTGAACCGGCGAGATACTATTGAAGACGCTTGACTCTGCCTTTCAAATAATCTATAATGAACTTGGCTTCCATAAAGTCTCAGGGATGAGTTTCAAGCCAGTTTACTGACAATGCATGCCCACACATGGCTACTCACACCCTTTAAATCATTAAGAAAATAGGTCTTGAGGTGCTGGAATACTCTCCCTACAACCCAGATCTCGCCCCTTCCAACTATAATACCTTTGGACCGTTAAAAAATGGTTTATAACTGCTTAAGTATGGTATATGGATGAAAGTGTAATAAAACGATGCATCAATGGTTGCAGGACCAACCAAAAACATTCTCCTCGGCGAGAGGAAAGCTTTTTGACTGAAAGCTTGATATGAAAGCTTGTTGACTGATAGAACAACTGCGTTGAAAAGCAAAGTAGTTATATAAAAAAATGTTGTACTTTTTGTAATTGTTGTTGTTGTTAAATATATTGATTAAACGAAAGTGTATATAATTTTTGACTTTTCCTCGTAATTTGTGGTAGGGGAGACCGGGGCTAGTTGGCTACAGGGGTAAGTTGACACACTGCGTTCAACTTTGGAAGTTTCCACCAGAAATTTCCAAAATTCACATGGAATCTTCCCACTTAACTAATACATCTTTCAGTGTAGTATTACGGCTATATGCGCATGCGCACAGAAGTTATAGCGATTTTTGTGTTTTTTTACTAATTTCGTAATTTTTGTAACTTGATTACTTTTTCAATTTTAAAAAGCAATAGCATTAACTACAAGTAAACTCAAATAGATGAAAGTGTTGTATAGTTCATTCTAGCCAGCCACATTTTGTGTTTCTCAATATTTCGCGTTTTTGGCCATTTTGTGAGCAAAATGTTTTTGGGGTTGGTTGGCACAATGATCGTGGGGCTAGTTGGCAACATGTGCCAACTTACAACTTTTCGCATAAGCCGTAAATTCACTTAAGGTATACAACACTACAGACCTACAGACATGAGAAATTATAAAAAAAAGTAGACAGGCTAGTAAATTCTAAAAAATGTTACAAAAAATGTTGTTGATGCTATTTTTATAGAGGGAAAGTCTATTCGATCAACTCAAGAGCAATAAAAGTTAATGTCAAAAAATATTGTTGGATAAAAATCATCAAGACTTTTCATATAAAAGATGCGTTTGAAATATATGCTTAATGTTGCTAAACTTGCCTCCTTTTATAAGGTGTGCCAACTTAACCTGAGAGTAAGTTGGCACACCATATAAAAGGAAAAAAATATGTACCAACTTACCCCGGCCCGGGGTAAGTTGGTACATATTTTTTTCTTTTTTGGAGGCCCTTTTTGGGCCACCAATTTTTTTTTAATGTTTGACACTTGAACATGCTTGCCAAATTCATATTCTTTTGAAGTGCAGTTTGATATCCTAAAAAAAGTTCACACAGAAATGCACAGAGCTCAAAAACTAAAACTGTAGCCAACTAGCCCCGGTCTCCCCTAATTTTGTTTTTACTTAGGAAGGGTGAGGGAGGACCAATTTCAAAAAGTGCTCCCTATCCCTCCCGTGTTGTTTGACGTTTTTGATTTATGCATGCTCTCATTCATGATATAAAAGCATATCAATGTGAATAACAAAGAATTTTTAGCTATCTAATTTTCCAAATAGAACTTTTCTCCATAGGCCACCGTAATAAAAGTAATGCAATAAAAGTGACGGAATAAAGTTTTGTTTTCTAAGAAAACATTTTTCAAAAAAATCAATTAAAACCTTTGAATAATTTTTGTTTTAACATTATTTAGAAGTTTCGTCAATACTTATTTACATCGGCGTTTGGTTTTTTGATTTTTAACAAGTAATAACAAATAAAATAAAAATTTCTGTTTAAGTTATTTAAAATAAATCTAATTTAAAAGAATTTGTATATTTAGACATACAAAAAGTTAGAGTATTTCAGAAAAAATTGTGATAACTTGCAAACCTTATGTTATGTAAAAACATGTCACACTAAAAAACCTGGATGTTATAAACGCATAAAGATATCTATTTTAATAAACTTTAGAAAACTTGATTTTATCTTAAAGGATTAACAAAATAAATTTGTACTTTATTTGATTATCGTATGAAGTATGTTAGAGGTCCGAAAAGCAAGAGAAGACCCCCGGTACACCATACCAACCAATAGAAAAGTGTTCTAAACGATCACTTTTCTTGTGATCGTTTAGAACAAATACTTCAAATTGAGGGCGTTATTAATGCCAAATACTACCGTGACGAAATAATAATGAAACGAATAATAATGAATAAAGTGCAAATAAATTTGTACATTATTTTTTTTCACTTTATTCATTATTTTCGTTTAAAATCGAAAAACCAAACGCTGATTCTTACTTAAATCTCTAACTCACCCAAATTTCCTACTAGGTGACTATTGTTAAACTAGGTGACTATTGTTAAACTAGGTGACTATTGTTAAACTAGGTGACTATTGTTAAACTAGCTGTTGTTTCAAGACTTAAATAAAATCATCAAAAAGTGAAAAACTTTTATAAGAACCAGAACCCCCTCCCCAACTTCCCCTAAGAACGCCCCTGGGCTCTAGAGACCCACTAGAGTTAATTGGCCTGGGCCTTGTTTACATCTCGATAAGCCTGCAAAGGTAGATACGATATCCTTATATACATTTAGAAAAGTGAAAAACTTTCTGACTAGCAATATCTTTAGCATTCTTGATGCATAACTATTTGTATGAGCCGAGTTGCACTATAAGCCTTATTTGATTTTTAAACAAGTAATTTAAATATTTGTCAATGACCGAAGCAATATAAAATATCAATAACTATCGTACAACAGTCACATGACTTCAGCAACCGTCTAAAATTTGGCAAACTGATATTGTGTTGTAAGTGAATATTTAAATTCATTTCATTTAGAGTATTTTTTATAATGAAATACAGTTATACTGTAGATATATCTTATTTTTTCTTTTTTATTATTACCAGCCCTACCTGTTAATATGAAAATCAGAATTTTTATCTTCCTTTAAACATTAACAGCATATATAATATCTTCTACATCAAACTAATACTTCATTAACCCTTTCGTGCCGAAGGCGCACATATGTGCGCCTCGGATATTTTATATTTATATTTTTGTTATTTATATATACATAAATA
>QPEY01000153.1:238023-299929 GCA_014706445.1 Hydra viridissima
AAATATCAAGTATTATAAATTTTATGGTTTTATCAAATGTACTGCAGTTTAATTATACTATATTATAATCTAAAAAGTTGTTGTTTGTAACAATAATTATGTGTGTGGATACAAAAGATGTACCGCACAAACTTGTTTACAGATTTACAAAATATTGGATCAGTACATGGTGAGGCTAATTCTATTTTCTCCACTGTAGCTTAGTTAAAAAGTTATTACAAAGAATCAGATTGCGGCCTTAAAACAGAAATAAAAACATCTTCAAATATACTTAAATTTATTACTTATAAAACATAAGTTTCATATTTATCAAATTAAGACAAATAAACTTAAAAAAAAAAGGCTCCAAAACAAATAGAGCACTTAGAAAGAAGTTCAAGAAACAATAGTAATATACAAAATTTAAGAATTAAAAACTCAAAAATATTTATTATTTATAGTGTTATAATCATTCACATCAATGTTATATGTTCTCCCTGATTTTGTTATTGGGACTTTGATTACTGCAATTAAACTCTACAATAGTACCCAACAGATATCATCTCTCTGTGGCCAAATGAAGTTTTGAGAAGGACCATGAGGGTGCATAAACTTAATTTGAGTACCATTTGTAGTAATATCTATCTCTGTAACCATGCCTATCCACCAAAAGTAATCGTACTTGGATGCAACACAATCATTTAGATTTAGTACAATTACAACATCAGGCATTACTGTTTTTGACAGTATAAATCTGTCAACACATTGATGTTCACTTGTTCTTTTATAACTAATTTCAATTTTTGAAATGGGTATGTAATGATGATAACTTCTGGTACCTGGAACAGTTTTTCCTGTTTCAATCGCTCCTTTAGTTTCTATTACCTTGAATTAACTGCTTCTTTGGTAATTTTACAAAATAAGATTGTGTTTATATTTGGTTTTCTAATGATCTTTGCAAACTTGCTCTTGTTATTCTTTTAATGGTACCACCTATGCCATCACAAGTGGGTTTTCCATGGCTGGTTGAAAAAAATACCCATTCAGCTGTAATCTTGAAATCTTCCTTGTGGTTTTATAGTTTTTATAATGAGCAAAACATCCATCAGAAAAATAACAAATTTTATTGATACCAACTAAATATTCTTTAATGTACTCTACAATTTTCTTTTGAAATTCATACACAAAGCATGTATCATGATCATTGTCATCACTTAAAAAAAACAGAACTACTCATGCTGAATATTTGTTTTAGAAATTTTTTAAAATATATAACAACAGGATGTAGTGTACATTGTTGTTTATTCCAATGATAACTTTGTATTTCATCTTGTATAACAAATTGATAGTTCTCTGCAAAATCTGCCTGTATAATACATTCATTGTAACCTAAATTATTTTTTTTTAAGTTTATTTGTCTTAATTTGATAAATATGAAACTTATGTTTTATAAGTAATAAATTTAAGTATATTTGAAGATGTTTTTATTTCTGTTTTAAGGCCGCAATCTGATTCTTTGTAATAACTCTTTAACTAAACTATTTAANTTACATGCCCTGGATGTTTTCACATGGAATCACCCATAACCCAAATGAACAACACCTGTTGTTTTGAAGAAGATGTAGAACATGTTTTTCAGCTGAAGCTGGTTGCATCTTACTATAGTTCTTGGACTTTCATCTTCACCAACCCAACTAGTGTTAGCTGACTTGTGTCCAACTTATCTCAAATAAAAATACGGCTCATCCCCTGTAATAATATCACATAGTTTCCATTGGGCATTTCTGAAAAGGGCTATATATTCTTTATATGCCTCAACTTTATTCTTGCGATTTTGATGGGTTAACTTGTGGGGTATCCAACGTAATGTTAATTTTCTTTTTTTTAAGTACATTGTGAATGATTTTGTTGATTGTAAAGCAATTAATTGATGTCAGGGTTTCAATTATATAATGTGTTCCATGCAGATTTTCTTCAATAATGGCTTGCACACTTTCAATATTCTGTATACGTGGTTTGAGGGTGCCCTGAGTGAGGATCATCTTCGAGACTCTCTCTACCATCTTTAAATAAAAAACCCCACTTGGCAACTGTACTATATTTTGGAGCTTGGTCACCATGAACTAAAATCAATTGATCGGTTATGGCTTGTGCTGAAACTCCAAGTAGAGCACAGGTTTTAATATATGCTCGATATTCAAATTTTTCCATTTTTAAATTTTTTCTTTTAAACATATATAATAAAATTTAAATAACTTTTTAAATAAACATTCAAAATATTTCAACAAGTACTTGAAATGTTCATAATTAAACACAGTTTAAAATGATATATAAATATTTATTTCCTGTCTCATTGTATCTTTATAGATGAAGTTCTATAAACTTCTCTAACGACCTAAGTATTTACAATAAAAAGCAAAAAAATAAAAAATAATAATTATGAATAATTGTGTTATTTACAAAAAGTGTTGGCCCTTGAATTAACTTAAGTGCACACTTTTCTGCAAGTTAACCTCGCTCGAATTAATTTGAGTGTGGGCTTTAAAGGGTTAAAAGTTTTGATGTTAAAAATATCTTTATGCTTTTATCTTTATACTTAATTACCTTGTAAGTAAAAACTTCATTTATTCAGAGTTAGAAAAACAGAATCTCTTTGACAAAATCTGTAATAAATTTCAACAAATTCTGCCTGTTACACAAAAACCTTTTAATAGATCTTACATTTGACAGATTTTTTCTGTAAAACTTTTTCTGGAGCTAACTGATTTTTTTTTTTTTTTTTTTTTGAAAAATTTTCAGTCATTAAAATGAGCTAATCATACTCAAATTTAAAAATTTATTGAGAAATGATGACATAATTATTCATGTGAAAATTTGTTTTCTAGAATTTATTTATGCTTATTTATATTTTGTTCAGCTTCTCAGTATTTTTTTAAATAAGTTTAAGCAAAGTAAACTTAGAATAATTTTTTTTTTTTTTGATTAAATCTAAAGTTCTTAACAACAAAAATTTATAAAATGTTTCAACAATCAAGTGTGAAAACGATTATAGATTGTAGATTAGGCCAAATCTAGAAAAATCTCTTCTGACTTTTACTTGTGAGAAGGCTTCTCTAAAAACAACTTGCAAAAATTTTGAACAACTCAAGCCATGAGGGGGATAATCTCACATTTCATACCAGTAATTGTTCAACTTTTTTTTTTAGCTCTTATGCTTTGCTAATTTTAAATAAACCTCATAACTTGATGCTTGATAACTCACACAATTTTTCCTACCAATATATTCATGAAGACTTAGTGCTTCCCTGGCAATTTTACAACTCTGGGATTCTATAAGTGGACTGAATCTTTTACTAAAAAAAATATTGTTTGTATGTAATATATGAAAAAATTTGTTTATATTTGTTACAACTTTGTTGCTGTTAATTCTCATTGAAAATTGGACTATAAGCACTCCAATAAAATCTTTTTGTTTTATGGAGATCAAGCAAAAAAAGAAGAAAAAAATTTGTTTTCTTTATCTCCCATTCTCCTATCCTATTCTACTTAATTTTAAAAAAATTCCTGCAAAAGAAATTCATGATCAGAATATGTCTAGGATATGCTCAAAGCTGTTAAAGTTTGAAAATATTCTGAAGTCATTGAAAAAATTAATTTTCTTAATTGTGGTTGTAAGATGAAAATATGTTAAATCAAGGAGAAAAAGGTGCAGTGCTTCATTCATATATTCATTTCTTCAATCATCAGGTAATGCTAAATTCGATTTATTAATTTGATTAGTTATTAGCTCTATTTTTGAAAATTATTTTAATTAGTTTTTGTAGACATTAGTTAAAGAAAAAAACATTTTATTTTGCTAACGTTGTTTAAAGTATATGACCATGATGAGTGCAACATCATTTTCTTGTTACTTCTTTTTAAGGCTATGGCAAGTTCACAGCAAGAATGATGTATTTATAATTGGTTCAACCAAGGAAGCTCTTTGTAGTACAATGTTGTTTCCATTAGAGATATTTTGGCTATTTACCTTCATCAATTGAAATCAGCAAAGATCAAGCATGATGCTGCTATTAATGCTACAAATGAGACTATTCAGTTGTGAGATAAGGCCAAATTGTTGCATCAATCATATAACTGAACAGCTTGAAGAGTTGTTAGAAAAGTGGGAAGGTCTTTAAAAGACTAAAGGAAGAAGGATGGCAACCCAAGTAGCCAAAGAAAGCTTTAAAGGAAACATTTAATGAACTATTTGACATAATGCATCAAGATGCCTTAGCCATGACCACAGTTGTAGAACACAGAGAATTCTTGATAGCACAGAAAAAGAAAAGAAGGTAAGGCTCAATGGCTGGTGTTGTTGTTTGTTTGCTGAAGAAGGAGAGATCTCAAGTGAAGAAATGAGAAAACTTACTTGTTTTGATAGAAAAAAAGAATGCAGCTGTGGAGATATTTGATTTAAGTCTGTGCGTTTGGTATTAGAGCATATGTATAGGTCATGGTTTTTATGCTGTCTTCCAGCCAATGATTTGTACCTGTTAAAGCTTACCTGTTAAAGCAAAGATCATCCATCTTTTCTTTGAGATTCACTATTCCAAACTCCTTGGAAGCATATCCTGAAACTTGGGTGGACAAATACAGATGACCTGCAGGTAGAAGTGGTTGTTCATGAGCTATGCATAGTCAATGACACTGTAGAGGAAGGAGTTGCGCTGATGCAAGTTTACAATGCTTTGTTGATTAAAGATAAAGAGTAAACATAATTTGCTCTACAAGTTTCCAACAAAGCAACACTAATGCAGGGTCTTGCATCACTATCATCAACTACTTAAACACTGAATAATATACCAAGTCAACTATGAAAAAGCATTAGAATTAATTGAACTTTTGTACAATAATAAACTACTGACTGATGCTAATAACCATAATATTTCAAAATTCTCAACATTTTATTTTATTTTTTACCAAATGCTTTTTTGTGTTTGCATTAGTTCAATCTGTTTTTAGTATTTATACAATGCCTCACAAAATAGTAGATCAATTAAAAGACTTAATTTTGTATGTAGTTGAAAATGTAATTGCATTGAGCAGTGACCATAAATAATGTCAGGTCAGAGATATCTTTGACCCAGAGTAGCTTCTGCCATTCTGGAAGAATGTATTGAGAGAGTGAGATGTAAACATTTTGAAAGTTGAAAATAAGAACCACCTTAATGTTTCAGCAAATACATCTGGTGTGACAAACTTTTGTTATTGCTCTTTGATTGCTTTCAAAACTTGGTTTGAGAGCTTGTGTTTGCCATTGAAAATTTTCTCTAATTGGATTCTAGAAAGTTATCCTAGAAAGAAATTATTGGGTGTGTAATCTGCTCGTCGAAAAACTTTCATCACTAAGTGAACAGGTCTAAAAGTCTCATAGTATTCACTTGTTAAAGTCCAGGTATCTCATACCAGCTTCAATTTATTAGCCCCTATTTGCTAATTTTGAGCTGTTTGTCTTGAAATTTTGAATTACTAAACATGTTGAATCTCAGCAAGGGTTGATGCCACTGCATGGCTTCTTTGAGTATCAATCTAAATGACTTTCTTGAGCTCCTTTGAAAAAAAGCAAATCTTTGAAGTATTAACCTGTATTACTCAGTGACTTTTTTTGCTGCCAACTCCGTTTTTGATTAGTAAAATATTATTGTTGAAATCATCATGTTCTTCATCATCATTGTCTTCATCATCATTGTCAATGGTATTAGATTCACCATCATTTATATTGCAGAGAACATAATCCATTTTATCATCATGTTCAGTTAGAGTATATATTGATTTATTGTTAAGCTTCAATTAAGAAGTTATTTGCATAAAGCATATATGCTCCCTGATCTGAACAGCAAACATTAACAATCTTTCTGATTTTCTCTAAGCAACTACTCAGTTGTGTCAAGAATTTTGCTGCAAATCTTGCACTGATTTTTACATTTCTTTCTGCTTAATTCAGGCAAAACATTAATATTAGCTTTGGACTTTTTTTTAAGCATTAAATAATTGGAATTGTGTAAGCCAATACTAAAAGAGTCTTGTTTGGTGTGGTATTGCTTATATACTAATGATAATAACTTTTCAATTATCAATTAAGTATAAATTCCATACCGCACGATACTGATAATAAAAAGAATCATATGGTATCACATGGTTGCATAGTCATGTTTGATATCAATAAGAATAAAATTTTGAATTTGTAAGTTTATTATAAACAAAATACAAGATAGCTTTTTGGAGGTTTAATATTTTTTTTTATAACATCTAGAAGACTTTGGGTATCTGTGATTTGTTGTTTTTTCTTTTGTTGTATTTTTGTTGGTATTTGAGGAGTCTCTTCTACAAATGTTGGCCCTGACAAGTCTGCTTCATGTTCCATATTGCTCTTACTTTCACTTTCTGAGTCCATTGGCCATTTTATGACATGGTTCTCATAAACTCTGCATTACAAGAACATGTTTATCTGCCTTGTCACTGTCAAGATTGTATCTACAAACAGTGATGACAGACCAGAACCAAATGCAAAATGCCCTTTTTAGATGAAAAAGAGATCAGTGGAGTTATCAGCCATGATCTTGCAACACTTGAAAGGATAAGCAGTTCAGTTGAATACTATTTCCAGCATACCATAGTGTCAGTATTACCTCCATTTTAAGGTCTTCTTGTTTTTTGGTATTTGTTCATTTCCAGTTTCATAGTTGGACTTCCCAGTGCCTGATAGGAGTTTCTTGCTTATCCTTCTCCATCACTAAGATAACTCTATACTCATCTTCCTCCCAATTTCTGTATCATCAGCATCAGTCATCACCAGCATTATTACTGTTGGAGCTTAAGACAGGTTATGATGAATTCTAAAAGTATTCTTTGGTTGTAGGGTGGTTGTCAATTAGTTTTTAGATAATTTTATCATCACTTTGCTCAATGTCATGTCAAATCTCTGTGTCTGACGATAAAAAAGCTGATAATTCTTTAACTGATCTTATCTCTGGAACAATATCTTCAAGTAGTGTGAACTATTTATCCGCAGGTACAGTGTTATTCAGCTTCTTTTAGATGAAGCATGGCAGGCAGCTTGTCATAATGACTTTTCCATCTAATGGTTACTGTGAAGGGTATTTCAAGATAAATCACATCTTACATGGAACAAGCATCTTTCAATTATGCAATGTAGTGAATAAGCTGGTTTTATGAAAAGCTCCTTTTAATTCTTGGGTACCCTCAACCTTTGCAGTGCAGTGTTGAGTTTTTTTTTTTATCTCTGCATGTGACAGAGCCTTCTTCATTTGTTGTTAAAGACACACTGTTGTTTAGAGCACATACTATATTTGATGATCAACAACACAGTTTATTATGTATTTTTCTTTTTTTTGAAATGTTGACACCAGTGTGTCACTCTTTGAATATGCACACTTTCAATATGAATTTCTTTAGGACTTTTTTTTATAGTCTTGTAAGACATGTAATGTCACAGACATGCATGACTCATTTGCCCTAGATGTCTTGTGGTAATAGTAACCTGATTAAGGTCCATGAGCTTTTTTTCCATGACTTGATGCATAACCCCTCCCCTCCCCTCCTTTTGTGGAGTTGAGGGAGTTTTTTTTTTTTAAGAAAGTCATTGAATGTTTTATTGTGGGCTTTGGTAAATTTTCTGTTCATAAATCTCTTTAAGTTTTTTTGAATCAGCAAAACTGAACAACCTCAGTGGCAATCAAAGTAATGATCTTATGATCAACTACTAAATGATACTGATCTTAAAGTGGCCACTCTTTTGTAACTACATTCTTCCAGATTGTAGGAGATTTGAAGTTTGCCTCTCTTGTGGATTTAGAAGGACCTGGCTTGATTAGGTTTAATACTCCCTGTCTGTGATCTCCACTCATCTTTTTTTTTTTTTGAAGTTTGATGAATAACTTCCTATGTTTTTGCTTGAATGTGCTTATGGAAACCAGTAGCATTTGTTTGGTACTTATTTCCATAAGTTTTACATAGCAGATTCTCATGAAAATGTAAAATAATATTTGATAAGAAATAAAAAGAGCTACAAGATGTAAGAAAAATAGACAAAGTGTTAAATTGTTTAAAGTGTTGGATTTGTAAACATTTTATATTCATAAAAAGTGATTTTGTTAAAAATGCAATATTTTTTGAAGCATTTTTCTTTTATATTCTCTGTTAAAATTTTTTTTTTTTTTTGATTATAGAGAACGCTGTATCCTCCCGTTCAGAATCTTGTTTAGACAGGGGATGCTCTACAAAAAACATCTCCTTGATAATTAACATTATTGTCAGTCTACTTCTAATTGAACTAATAGGAATATGTATCATCTTGTCATTCTTTGGTCATAAAATCTCTGACAAACATATTGGCTTTATTATTTGTTTGTCAGTACTTGGTGTTGCCTTGATTGCAACAACAATATTTTTGTCAACAAAAGAACCTTGTAAAAACACTTTAAGTTTTCGAGTGCCACTAGTGCCATGGATACCAGTCTTCGCTTTGTTTTGCAATATTTACTTGATGTCGATGCTCAGTGTATTAACGTGGATACGTTTTGTGGTATGGTTAGGAATAGGTAAGTGTCTACTTATTAAATATGGAATTAATTTGGTGCCAACTAATGTCTTAAGATTTCTTAAAAACATTAAATTTGCAGGTCTCGTGGTTTACTTTGCATATGGCATACGCTACAGTAAAGCTGAGCACCAGTTGAACAGCGGAAATTTTGTTGCAGGTCTTACAAAGTAATAACTAAATTTATGGCGTTATTAAACAATAAAAAAAAAATAAATAATAATAATAGCGGTGAAAGTTTAAAAAACTTTATCTCCTGACATTTTCTTTTTTTATGCAGGCAACGTTTTTCTTCTAAAATAGATAAAGTATTGTAAATTTCATTTTTCTTTTTTTCTACAAACTCTTTTCATTGACTTTAAGGTATTAGTTTTCATCATTGTTTGTGTATGCATTTATGACGTATGTGCATTTTATGACGTATGTGCATTTTATGTATGCACGCGAACCAATATTGATATAAAAGATTCTAAGCAAGTTCAAACATGTCGTCGATGAAGATTCAGAATAATTTATTTTTTTTTTATCTTTGATTCAGAATATATTTTTCTAGCGAAAGCATAAATTTTTTATCTGTGATATAATTATCTAATGAAATGTATAAATTTTTTTTATTGTAAAAGAAATATTTTTGCAGTTATGAAAACGGAATCTTTGCTACATCTACTTAAACAATTAGTTATGCAGAGTAATAGGGATTTTTATCGTAAAAGAAATATTTGTGCAATTTAGAGAGAAAACCTAACTTAAAATTGCAGCAACGTGAAGAGACAAAATCATTTTAAAAGTTCTGTTATTTACCTGTGATTTCTCAAACATCGACACTCTTTTCAAACATGAAAAAAATCGGTCTTCGCGTTTTTATCTCTCAGCATCTCTATAATAACTGTTTTTATCTCAGCATCTCTATAAAAGGTTTCAAAGAAGTTGTTCAATTTGTTTTAATCCTTATAAAATTTTTTTTAATCCTTATAAAATTTAGCAAATAAAAAAATTTCATTTGATTAATCAAGGTTAGTGGTGTCAACAGGTTTAATATTTCCAAGGGGCATGGTAACAACCTTTGTAAATCATTTTTCAGATTGTTGCTTCGATTCCGTTCGTAGTGAGTATAAATTGAATTTTTTTCTCAGATCTTTTAATATATTTTTTATTGTTGATCTTGAACATCCTAGCTTTTTGGAATTCTCTGAATGGCATCTTCCGTTTATGATTGGATGATTTAGAGATTTTTTGTTTATTAATGTTGAATTTAGGCTTACGACCACTTCCTTTCTTACGAAAACTGACAAAAAATTTCATGTTAACATCGTTAATATATTTATAAACAGTTGATCTATTACATCCTACCTGAATATCCCTTAAAATAAAGCTCTTCTTTTAGTTTCTATGCAATTATAATAATTTTAAATTAATTTTTTAAATTCTATTCAATAACAGTAATTTTAATTTTGTCAGAAATTTTATTCCATATATTTTGTTAATTCTAAAAGTAACATGGTATCTAAATCTTATCTGTGTTTTTTGTGCCTTAAAATTTAAGATTAAGAGGTTGCGTGGTTTGTTAATGCTAATCTTCTAGATACGATATATAATATTTAAATATTATAGATTTATATTAACTTTGACATCAAACACAAAAAACAGTGAACTAAGTTTAGATAATGATGGTTTTTGAGCTTCCACAGAAGAAAGTCTCCTGAACGGATTTTAATCGTGTCAAGGGATATTCTATCAAAAATTGCCAAAACTGCCATTAGTATGAGCATCAGTCCCCATCGAACAATTGCTTTAACTGCATCCGCTGTAGCAGTCTGGTTGAATAATAACAAAGTTGTGTTATCTAAGACTGCAGAACAAAGGATCTGTCGCTAACTTAAAAGCAAAAATCACGGAGGCTATTAAGCCCATTGGTGTACATTTTAATGGGAAAATCATCAGAGATTACACAGGTTCAACAGATTTGATCATAGGCTCAGTTTGTAGCAACTCAGAAGATGTTTTAGTCTTGATGTTTTCAATGAGTCCACATAAATCACTTCAATTCCAAATTTACAGGCAAGGGATTCAAATCTTTGAAAGTTATGTGAACACAAATTACAGCAGATCAGATTAAAACACGTCGAAGTTTGATTACAAGAACAATCGAGTCAACAAGGTCCCTAAAAGGCTTGAGGGATATAGATATCTAGAAGCTTGAAGAACAAGAATATTCTAAGAAACGCCAAGGTAAAGTTCAATAATGAACATTTTTAAAATAATTTAAAATATTAATAAGTTTTTAAATTTTTTTAGCATCTTTTAACAGTATATTTATCAAATTTAGTTTAATAATATTTAAAATTCTTTAAAAGATGTCAGAAATATCCCTTTGAAAAAGCGATATGTTAAAGCCAAAAAAGAGTTTTGCTGTAAATATTCTACAGGGTCAAATAAGACCCTGCACAGATTGGATTTATCAATTTAACAGATTAGACAGATTAGATCTATCAGTTTCATATTTTTTAAAAGTTTAATTATTGTAAAATGTTTATCAAAAGATTTTGCTTTTCTTTGGGTCGCATCAAAGCTGACGATAATACGGTTCACTCTTGCATTTTTAACTGTTTGAAAGTTGTTTTCATTGGATGACAGTATCAATGTTGACGTGCGCAATTAGAAAGGTCTAAATGTTGAATATGGAATTTTTTTTTTTATCGTTAAAAAAAAAAAAAAAATTCCATATTCAACATTTAGACCTCTCTAATCGCGCACGTCACGAAGCTTTTAAAGCAAATATTACGGACCACGACTTTGCATTAACAAAATGCAAAGTCGTGGTCCGTAATATTTGCTTTAAAAGCTTCCTTTTCACGTTGGTGTCACAAAAGTTTAATTATTGGGAAAAACTTAATTTTGGAGTTTAACACTAAATGACCAAAGCATATTCGGTAACTGATCTTTAAAATCTTTTAATATTCTCTGACAAGAAACTTTTTTAAACCATTCAAATGTTTGATTTCAAACGATTCAACGATTAAGTTTTAATTTTTCATTGAGTCAAGTATAAGAAAAGAAAAATGACAAAAAAATCCTTTTGCTTTAGTACAAAGATATTTCACTTATAATATTTCACTTATTTTAATTTTTCACTTATAATCTGTCTTTGTTCCGATGAAGGCAACTCTTTTTATGGTTGACAGCGAAAACAACTTCGCGAAGAGTTGATTTGTAGCGAAGTTCCAGTTCATATTCAACTTCTGGTTTGGGTTGATTCATCAGGAAGTTTTGTTTCAGTTCATAATCAACGTCTTATTTATCAAAATAAGAAAAAATCTCAACACACTTACATACTGGTCTTTTTAATCCAACAAGTTTTAAAAAAACTTCAAAGAGAAATGGAAAGCTTTTATCGAGTATGAACTGCGCAGTGGCGCGCCACTGCGTGGGTTGTAGCTCAGCTAGATAAAAGCAACATCAAAGATAGGGTAAAAGTTACTTAGAAATTCATTAAATTTTTTCATTAACGCTCCGTTTCAGACAACTATCCTCCTTCTTGTATTATTTTCGCAATGCGAACCACTGGGAACCACATGTAAGCATTGAATATATTTAAAGATTTGTTAAACGTTGTGTGATGTTAATGGAAGATATTGAAAACAAAACAAAACAAAAACTTTTTTTTAAGTTTTCTTTAAACGTTTCTTCATGGTAATTTAGTATTTAAATAAATTTTACCATTCGATTTTTCATTTTAATTCTAAATATTATAGCAAGATATATAGAGCTACCAGTCCAGATATTATTTCGGACTGGTTTCTACTTCAGATTCCAAAACAGCATAGCTTGTTCAAGTAATAAACTTGTTATAAACAACTTATTGATCACAGAAAAATTAAAGTTTATAAAAAATTTAATAAATTATTATAAATATAAGTATTAGAAAAAAAATGATATTGACTATTTAAAATTTAAAAAACTCGGGAGTACTATGAATTAAATAAAATATTTTGTGATGTAAATGGAGCCTTCGTTAAATACTTTTCAAAACTGTGTCTTTTTTCGTAACATTTCATTAGATGGAAACAGTTAAGTGTCCCTTTGTTATATGGGTAACGTTGGTGACAGTCATATGTTACTTTATTGATTTGGTTGTTTATCACGCTCCTATCGCAAGTTGCCGGCATATTACAAAATTCAGAGAAGAAATATTTTTTTTGAAGATGTTCTTGAACTCGCTTTTCTAACTCACCATTGAATTTACATTGTTCATAGAGAAACTTCCCTTCAAATATATATTTGCTGTAAAGAGGAAGTGAGCTATGATTGATTTTTTCAAAGTAAGATGAGTCTGTTTGATGATTTTGTTCGTAACTCTTACACTCTGATTTTGAGACGTCTTTCATGTCTTTTTTTATCTTGTATCTAAAATTGAAAAAATAAAAAAATTACTATGCTAATAAAAGGCGAAATAAATCCGTTTTAGTAATACAAGCCATTACATAATACTTAACAAGATTCCTTAAAGGCTGATTGAGATTATAGAGAGCTTGAGATCCTTAGAAGCATAAAGTTAAAGAGAAAATTAAAAACAATCTTAATTAAAATATTTGTTTTGTGATAAAGGCTCATGATTATGAGAAACAAATAATGACATTTAGTAGATATATAACTATATAGAAACAAATAACTGTATATAAGAATTACATGAACTAAATATTTACACTAGCTTATACGTAACTAGGCTTGATCGCCATGTTTGTAAACTTATGCAAGAGGCTGAGGCTGAAGAAAAGCTTACCAAGAAGCTGAGTGAAGTTTAAATGAAATTCATATCTAAGCTAGTTTTAATTTTAGTTTAAATGCCAGTCAACAAGGATCCCGCATCGAGTGAACGAAGAGTTCAAATCTATTTGCAGCAACGTTTGTATACTGTGCAGAATATTTCCTTTTACGAATATTTTTAGAACATATCTCCAAAATGATTCATTAAAAATCTTAAACTAAAGCTTATTGAAAAAACATAAAATTGCGTCTCAAAATGATAACAAAATTTTACTCTCAAGAATTTCTGCACCCTAGTTTTATTTTATCGATAAAAATCTCTCTATCTTTATCGATAAAAATCTCTCTATCTTTATCGATAAAAATCTCTATCTTTATCGATAAAAATTTGTTTATAACTTGTTGTCAAGGTTTTTAATTATTCTTTTAATAATTTCATGTTTAGCGATAATTTTACAAAACTGCAAATAATACCTAAGAGTTCGCCCATAGTTTATTCGTCATGCAATTATTTAATACAATGAGTAATTTACTTTAGTAGAGAAAACTATATCAGTTTTAAAAAAATGCAAAAAAAAGATAGAAAAATAATAGATGCGATTAGCATATAACATTGATGTAACTGATATATCAAAAAGCATAGAAAAAGCTTTTTTTAGTTAAAAATGCTAAAATAATAAAAAATATATTTTCTCTTATCTTTTCTCATTCACATGTCTCTTGCTGTTTTTGCTTATTTATTATTATTTTTATTATGTTTATTAACTATTTTAGTTGTATTTATTATAGATTCAGTATTAGTTTTTTAAATTACCTGTGATTTTGGAACCAAATTTTAATTTGAGTCGGAGTTAAATTAATTTTACTAGCAAGAGCTTCTCTTTCAGGTGCGGACATATAAGGACGTATTTGAAAATTTTTTTCCAACTGCCATGTTTGCTGTCTTGAGAAAAGAATTCTTCTTTTCTTTGTAACCCCGTAGTTATCACTATCGTCAGACCAATCACAAGTGTCTGAAAAGAAAAGAAAAAATCTTCTTATGAAAAATAGAACAAATATTTACCAACATAATTTTAAAGGATATTTAATACAGAGCAATATTTAACTCTTTTAATTAAAATGTCAAACCTGCTGATGTAAGTTTGTAGGGTATATCTTTTAGACTTGTTTCATCATTGTCTTTCTTGGAAGGTTTTTTTAATATATCATCAATAAGAAATGACATGGAGTTATTTATATGTGTTTAGCAGATATATAATAGTTAATCTGAAGTATAAGCATCTGATAGTGTCTCACGAAATTACTAACTCAGACACTTGAGGCAAGGAAATTTTATAAACGCATCCCACTAAAAGATTCCTCAGTTTCCGGTCTTTACAAGGGGTATAGTGTTGTAATTATCCAAAAGAATCCCTGGGGAGCGGTAAAAATGCACGAGCTAAACCTCTCTAATTCACTCAAACTGCTGAAATACGTTTATTAAGAAAAAAATGTCAGCAGGAAACAAATATAAATAAAGTTTAACAAAAAAAGACAAAGAAAGTGTTTTTTTAAACCTGTTTGTTCAACTAATTCTAAATTTTGCTTCATATTGCTAAAATTTAATAAATTTCTTTTTGTTATTGTTGCATTAGATATAATGGAGGTAAATAAATGCAAAAAAAGACTTTATTTTACAATCTTAAAATACTCTTATATAATTATCGTGCCTTTTTTTAATCAGCTAGTATTTTTGCGTATTACTATAATAAGATGTTTGTATTACGTGTTATCATTTTTGATTTTTTTTTTGAAGTTGGTATTTTCGGCATTGTTAAGTTCTGTTATTGGACTTAGGTGTTTGATGGTTAAATGTGTAAGGCCACTTTTTACATATGACAAATTGTTTCTCCATCAGATAAAAATAGATTCTTGTAACAATTAGCAGGCTATTGTAGTAGATAACCTCTTTCCCACATCAGCAAAAATTTGTCATACTCATCTGCTATTCTTAAATGGTATTTCTTAAGTTTATAAACCATAATGTAAATGTAGACAAAAACGTTTTTGCAAACGCAAAAAACGTTTTCCAGCAGAGATCTGAGGCATTTTATTATGCATTTGGTTTTTTCGCCCCTGTTTTATTAGTAAAAGGATATATAAACTTATATATCTCCCAAAAAAAAGCGTAATGCATCAAAGTTCTTTCGGCAGCGAAAATCTTATTAGCGTCAACATGTTAATACTAACGGTTTCGCTGAGCATAATCTTTGAATCACATCAAAGGAACCTAACTCATCTTAAAGAGATCTTTTTGTTTAAGTGAACGTGTATCACGGATAATATCGGAATTAATACAATGAAACACAATTAACAGATTTATTTGTAATCAATAATGCATTTTCGATCATTTTTTTAAAAATGTTTCGTGTCATGAGACCAGCACAGCAAAGTTAATTAAAGGAAGTTAGTTTTAAGATTTTTTTTTACAACCAAATGCATTAATCTGTCTACTTTCATTTATCATATCTACAGTTTATCGCATGAATAGATCAATCAAATCCGACTCGAGTTGATTTCTTTGAGATGCAACAAACCCATCTATTGAAAAAAATATGTTCATTTGGCTTAACGTAGCAAGACCTCTTAAGGGTGCAATTGAATTTGATTAATCCATATAACTAGTGCATACAAATAGCTGAGTGCACGCATGCTAATAAATTCTCTAATCCAATCCCATTGAAGATGTATAACTTGTTAAGTCGTTAGAATGAAATTTTGTAAACGATGCTAATTTTTTTTTTTAAAAAAAAAAGATCCCATAGGGTTTTACGTTTGATAACAAACCGAGGGCATTGAATCTATGAGTATCAAGATTTTTATGTTCCTATTCGCCATCGCGAAATAAAACGTTCTATAAACGTTCTGTTACAAATATTTCACTTCTATAGAAACAATCAGAAATGTTTTTGATTTTCGTGGTTTTTACAACAAAATGAACATTAACAAGAATTAATAGTTTTTTTTTAAAAAAAAAAAACTCATAATTTGTAATTCAAACTGTTTTCACCCATAAATTATTGTTTCTAGCTTAAGATTAGAACAAAGTTAATTTTATCATGTTCAAAAAATATCACGAACTCAATATTTTCAACTTTTTAATTCTAATAAGACCAAAAAGTTTTACAAACTTTTAAAAGTTAAGAAAAGAGTGAATTATTGTTTGGTACAAATTTTAATTACTAACATTGTTATATCATTGTTACGTAAGACCCAAATGAGGGTTTACCTTTTACTAAAGTTGCTAACACTGTAGTTAACAACAATTGTTTATTGTATATATACAACAAATATTGCAATAACCATTTTTATATTTGTAAGAGTTGTGCTCACATGTTAAAGAGCAGGCTCGTGAAGAAACCCGCTAGGAGTCCTCCTCATAATTATTATTGTATACTTGTTCATTCTTACATCCTCATCCTGGAGGTGAAACCTCAATACCCGCCCCTCCACTTATCGAGATTTTCAAGATAACTTTTTCCCTCCCCACCTGACCCTCCTATAGCTACGCACAATTTAACAGATAATAACTTTATAATCATGTGATTTACAATTACATTTTTATATTAAGGAACAACGCGTATTGTTTAACAATGTTTCTCAAAAACTTATATTGCGAGTATGACGTAATAGGTTTATCAAGAAGTGTGAATTTCAACAAGCATTGGAGATTTTCTTTAAAACAGAACTTGTCAAAAAGTTACGTATAATTAAGGCTCAAGTTAAAAAGCCTGTTTTGCAAATTTATTGACAATATTTCTTGAAGAGAACCAACCCTTTTGTTTTTTTATAACAGCTTTTTTAGAATAACTTTCAGTTTAATTTTTTTATGGTTTTCCATAACCGTTACCCCATAAACCCACAAATGTTAATGGAGATTAAATTTACTAAAATTCAACATGTTTTATAGATTTTTGTAGGTTGATAAAAAATTGAGCTTTTTAATTAACTTGTCATCAAAAATGAAATTTCAACAAGTTATTTGCAATATTAATTTCAATAAAAATTAGTCATTTTTAAATATTAAACTAATAGATAATTTTTACAAACACTAAATTAATTTTCTATGAAATGTAATTAATGTATTACTACTTTGTATTTACTAAGTTATATTTTACATGCTTGTTAATCTGAGTATTAAATTAAACTATTGTTTGTAAATTACAATTTATCAAACGAATGAACAATCGTAAAATTGAAACAAATTTTTCAATTTGCCGATAGTGGTATCCTGTAAGTGTATTTTTTCGTGAATCTTGTATATTAGTGTATTTTCCCGCGAGCCCTGCGTATTAGTGTATTTTCCGCGAGTTCTGCATACTTAATCGTGAACTTTAAATGTCGAAAAACTCTTTAAACGTTTGAAAGCGTTGTTTCCAAGGAGCAAAAAGAATAAGAAAGAAATGTTTTAAGTGTCGAACGTTAAACAAAAAAACTCTTTTGTTTGGTTCTTTCAACTGATAGTCGACTTTTTAAAAAAACGAAAAAAAGTTTGTAAAAGATAAAACTAAGCAACTGTTAGTTTCTATTTTAGTTTTCTTTTTGCCTTATTACACATTATTACATATTATTTTATCTGAATTATTTCAAGAGTTTTGTTTAAAATGCATTGATTTTAATTTCGAATTAAAATAAAACAAAATGAAATGGTGTTTGTCGAAAACCATAACATTTTTAGCAGTCTTTTATGTAATGACTCGTTTCATTCTCTATCCGGAGTCACATCGAGATGAAATTTGTGTTAATCACTCAGAAGCAGTTAAAGAAAAGATTCTGGTCATTGGTATTATGAGTAAGTTGAACGATTTTAACAGAAGAAGCGCCATTCGCTTTAGCTGGTTGAAAATTTGCACAGAAAGAGAAGAACTTGTAGTGTGCAAATTTTTTACAGATTCTATCGATAGTGCAAGTAACGATACAAAAACGAAAATAAAAATCGAAAACGATATAAATGGAGACATGGTGTTTATGCCGTTTAAAGGTTTGTATATAGATGGGTTTTTGCTGTAGATTCGATTGTGATTCTTGCTTATATATATAACGCAAAAGTATCATATAAAATTAACACAACTGTGAAAAATAATTCCTTTATACCCATAATCAGATTATGTATGTGTGTTAGCATTATTATTGGACCTAAAATATTAATATAACTTTTTTTTTTCTTTCAGGCGGACATAATTTTGGGTTGCGTCTGGTGTGGATGGTTAGTTGGTTTAGCCAATACAGTTACAAATATTTCCTTCGAATTGATGACGATTACTTCTTATGTCTGGATCGTCTTTTGTATGAACTACCAAAGAGACCAGATAAAGGTCTGTATTGGGGATACATTCATTGTCGTGAACATGTTGTTAGAGTAGACGAAGGTTGGATGATTTTAACACGAGATATAATAGACGAAGCTCTTTCTAAGCTAAACACAACTTTACAATGTCATCCGTATGGAGATCAAGCAGTAGCCTTATGGATTAAGGACAGTAAACTAAATGTCACATACTTTTTAGATAACGAACGTGTTATACACGCTGCAACAGCATTTATGGGCGATAAGTTTATGTTATCAAACATTTGTCAAAATTATTTAGCTCTACACGGAGCTTATCCAACACAAATGTTGAAATACTGGATTCTAACTGAAAGTTTTGAGAAAAAAATTGAGAAAAAAAATTATTATATGAAAGACATACCGCCATTTCATACCGTTTGCAAATACAGTAAGGAATTTGATTGGAGATGGTTTTATCCACATGTCAGATTTGAAGCAAAACCTTGTCATACCAATCCAGTTTGGAGTATTACTAACGAGGAATTCAAAGGTCGTGAGGACATTGGTTCTGAAATTTTGTTTTAAGATCTGCGGATCAACTTACATACGTGATGTTATATTCAAGTTACGTGATGTTTTCTTCAACTTATAAGAAAAATTTCGTAGTGTAAGGGTCCAAGCCATGCATCATTTAATGTTTGCAACTTGAAATATCTTAGGGAATATTGCATACAGACCTTTATGTGGTTGGGATACTATTTAGGTTTGCTGATGTTAACATCGGATTAGTTGCTCTTTTAATTGAATAAGCAAGCTCCTTGTTATTCAAAAAAAAATTGAATAAGCAAGCTCCTTGTTATTCAAAAAAAATTTGAACAAAATTTTCTCTAGGCCCCCTCCGTCTATCTATAAGAATAAGGTGATGAGATAACTCCAGTTATTAATCAACTTCTAATTTGATGTTGATTGAAATATAACTTTTATTTTTGGCTAATTATTTTTCAATTATTTTCAATTTTTTTTTTTATTTTCACCTAATTTGTTAAGTTGAAAAAGAAAAAAAAAGAAGAACAAAAATGGAGAATACTTTCTTTCAGACCTTGCACAACTTTTGACAAAATATTTTTAATAGCTACTGTCAACTTATTTTTGAAGGATTATATGTTGGTTGCAGCTGAGTAACCTCATTAGAGTTCTGTTGTGTTAGTTGGACTTTTGAGTGTCACCTGGTTTTGTTCATAACAAGAAATTGGATCCCTAGAGAAATGGATTGATATAAATTTAGGCCAGAATAACTGAAGAGCACTGTACTGTTGATATAGTGGCAAATGTTTCTTGTTTTTAAGGCATCAAGAGATGCCTTAAAAAGGCATCTCTTGATCTCTTGTACTTTTGGCTCTTTAAAGTTTTGGTTATGACGTACGTCGGGCTTCGGAGCCACATCAACAGATTGGTCGTCAGATAAGATAATCTTGACAAAACAATTTGTCAACATCACGTCTGGAGTAAAACTCTTGTCGTGGCATTTACGAAAAATCAACTTTTAGATAGTATCATCTTCTTGAAGTTTCATCATCTCGAATAGTAATAGGTTTTATGTCTGACCAATTTTTTTTGATTTTTTTTTTGATTTTTCGTTTTGTTCACGACTTCAATTTGAAACTTTTCTTACCAAGTTATGGAAAACAATGTTTAACTAAACCTCATAATTACGTTTTCGTTTAAAGAGAGATTCAATTGGTTGAACCCACAAAAAATAATAACGATTTGTTGCTGTCCAATTTTTTATGTTGTTCATATCCATAGCAATATTTACTGCATTCTTTAGAAATTTTTATCTTTAGAAATTTTTAGCATACTCAACCTATTACAAGCTGAACATAATATATCTGATTTATATTCCGGATACTAGACAATGACTTAAAAATTTTGTAGCGTTAAAATTTTTAAATCTAACGAATAACTTTGTTAATTTTTCGAAATTCATCAAATTACTTTATGTAGACAAACATGAAAACATGAAAAAATTAAAGACCTCATCAATCGCAATTTCTTTACAAAAGACTATAAATTACCTATAAGAAAGTTAAAAGCACTGATTCTATTTTACATATCAACTGTTGTTGCATTTTATTAAGCTTTATCAAAATGTGATTACTTTTGCTCATTTTTAGTTACATTTTGATGTTAAGAAACTGTTGAATGCCTTATTGGTATTTTTTTTATATTTCAGAGTTTGAAATTCAAAGTTTAACAAAAATCTAAAAGGCAACAAAATTTTCAGTTCACTAATGACGATCAATAGCATAGCGAATTTGATTGTATTTTTCACTTAATACAACCAATATTTTGTCCTACATTTGAACAACAAGTAAACAAATCCCCTGGTAAAGAGTTGCTCACAAAGAAAAAAAATTGTTAAAATTTAGGTTTTAGGTCACGCTATTTTATGTTAGAGGTAGGCTTGGAGATAGCGTTACTATTTCATTCATAAGTGAAAGTTATAAGGGGGGAGGGGGAAGAAGAGTACAGTAAGTCAGAGTAATTTTCGTTTTCGGGGGATTATTTCTTTATGAGATTATATCCTTGGGGCGATTATTTATAAGAAATCTTATTCATTACATGAAATTATGGCAAAATGTTTATCAGGTTTAAGGTTGTTATAATTCATCTGATACTGTAATTATTTGAATGTAATAATTCAAAAATCTTAAAAATTTTATAGTTAGCAACTCACAATAATATTGTTTATAATCATGATGCCCTTTGTTTTGTATACTATTGATAATCACAATGGTTTTTGTTTTAAAACTTTCATATTAATAAACTCATTGCAAACAAATAGGAAGACTTAGTAAAAAATAATTCTTATCTGAAAAAGTATGAAAAAACCTGAAAAACCTGAAAAAGTATGAAAAATCAAGAGAAAGCTTTTTAAACTTCTTTATCTATTTACATTTTTATTTTATTTGTAAGTTGGTATAAATTTTATTTATTAAACTTTATGTGTTCATTTCTTTAAATACATCAAATGTATCAAAAATACATCACTCAACCACACTTTAAGCAAGAACATTTTTTGGCGCTACGAACTTGATGTAATTTCTCGTAAAAACTACTGTTTTCAACGCATTTCAATGCCACTGTCACCAGTTCATATTCTGTTACTTTACAGCATCTCGTTATTGGCTGTAACTTATATGTATTTACTTCATTGAGTGAAACTTCGTATTGCGCGTGTGTAGACATACAAGCACCAATACACGTGTTCATATCTAAAGTAGAAACCGCACATCCATGGACGGAAATCTCCATCGCATAACCAGTTAAAATACACTTTTGACTATTTTCTATAAAATTCAGCAGTTCGCTACCCTCTTGTACATCTTCTGCTCTACTGTATGTATGAAGGATTGTTGCTATGGTCACGAAGGATTTAAAACCGATCATTTTCTAAAACAACGTTTAAAGAAGAGTTTGATAAAATATTCATTTATGAAATGAAAAGATCACAAAATCGTAAAACTTACAAGAAATCAGATTACTTGATTTTTTTCGTGTACTAGTTAGCTGTCTACTGCATTTACCTCCAAGAACACACGGTGTGTTTGTTAATGCCTTTTTTGTTTGTGTGGCGATGTTGTTGTTTTTTTCAATGCTGTTGTTTAAAAAATTGTTTAGCTGATGCTTAAACGTTTTGAATTGAACTTATAAAAAAAGATTTAACTCGATTCTCTCTTTAAAAACTAAGTCCAATATAGCAATTATCTTAAATATGAATCAGTTACGTTTAATATAGTCCGTAGTTTATATGATTTTTTTTTTTATTAACAAAATTACTGTTAAATTATCTTTTTTTTATCCATTTTTTTTTTTATAATTTTTTGCCAAGTTATTTTATAAATATTCTACCAATAGAAATCTTCGCAGTAGAATACGCGACAATAATAAATCCATTTAAAAAACTGATTATTATATCCTGATATGTCACGATAGTTATCTCGTTTAAAATCTCTGACACTTTCTACTTGTATGGGTGCTTTTTTCTGTGCATTGTAGTTTCGCCCACAATTTACGAGGTCCACCCACAATATCTTTCAATTGCTGACTGTTATGCAATACGTGTATTTAGCCAGTATAAGGTGACTGTTGGTTTCGCTTTTAAGTCTTAAATTACCCCAGTTTCGATTATTTTAATATGTATTATCTCTAAACCTCATCTCCGATCTCAAAGCCTGGATAACTTTCGGAGGATAGGAAAATTATCTGATTTTAGCAATTTGCAGGATTTTTCGCACTCCAGAAAATATTCTATAAATTTTGTTAAAAAAAAAAAAAGAAAAAAGTTTTATTTAAAAAAATTTAAAATCTGGCTCCCTTGAACATACCTTACTTATATGTTTGCTATTCACAAATCATGGTTGCTTGATGTATACGAGAGCGTCTTATTTAGTAGAGCTTCTTGTTTAGCACTTGGTAATTTCAATTAACAAACAATTTTCAATTATCTAAAAATATTGGAATTTTAAATTTCAATTTTCTTAGAAAAGTTTCGCAGGCTTCAAAAGAGCATAACTTAATAACTTTAGAACTGTTTGCATGGGTGGAAACAGAAAATGAGGGGAGTTATCAACAGTGAGGATATAAGTAGCTTTGATGCTTCCTTTCGATACTGTCTTTAGTAAGTTGTAAAAGTCTTATTAAAAAACGAGAATGTTTTTCTAAAATCGCTAAAATTGTATGTATCGGCGTTTGGTCTTGCAGCTTTTAACGAACAAAATGTTAAAGCTTCTGTGTAAAGTTACTTAAAATAAATTTAATTTAAAATAACTTGTATAATTAGACGTTCAAAGTTCAGAAATTTTGGTTTTTATTAAAAGATTGATATATGTATCTTTGTACTTTATTAATATTCGTTAAAAACCGAAAAACCAAATGCTGATGCTTATAAAATTGAATAAGTGTTGCTTTGGGATTGTATTGAGTTTTCTCATTTTTTACATTGTTTCTGAGTATTCGACTAATCTTTGCTACTTTACTAATTTTTTCTTGAATTATGACACAATGTGCCAAGTTATTTTCGATTAAAGAATATAAAAGAAGAAATTTACTCATTTATGCGTGTTTGTAAGTTTCATTAAGCCAAATTACTGAAAGTAAAAAATATATATATATAAATGCATTATATCAGCGATTTACTTGTCTACTGTTATTTAATTAATTACGAAAGCTTAAAGATTTTGAATTGTTTTAAATCGTCAATAAAAATTCACGTTAAGTAGTGTTACTTAGCAACATGGACGTGGCAGTGGCGAAGCTAGCGGGATAGGCGACGATGTCTTTTGTTTTCGGTTCGTAACAATTTAAAGTTGGGTCCTTGCCAAAAGTAAGTAAAAAAATTTACCAAGAAATTTTAATTTGCATAACAATCTTTAAATTGCAATTAAAACAAATGATGTTCTCTTAGCCACCCCCCCCCCCCCCCCCCCCCCCCCCCCAATTTTCGTCTTAACTGTTAATCCGTCACTAGAACGTGACAGGTCAAATAGTTTTATTGAATATCGATTAATCGATATATCGATTGTATATATTTAATTCATTTAAAATAGAAGTAATAATTTTGGTGAACGAAAAAAATTGAACTAAAAGTACTTTCAAGGAAGATTGACAGTTTCTCCCTATAGTACAACTTAAATGTGCAACGAATGAAAAGGGTGGTTTTCTCTCTGTAGTACTTCTTACATGAGCTACTCCTTAGAACAAAAAAGGGTGTCGGTTTTTTTTAAAAAGATTTTAAGATTTTAAAATTTTTTTGTTTGTTCCTTCAATTAATTTGTGTAAATTTTATTTCTAAACTTGTTATGCAAATTTGTCTTTCTGGTAAAATGTTTTCCTGCCGCGGAAAATAAAAATCTACGCTAAGACAAACTCAATTAAATTTTAACCTTACCCTTTCTATTATTTAAGCCTTTTATAAGGGCTCGAGATATTTTATAAGGGGAGTGGGCTGATCTAGGGAGGAGTTCGACTTGGAGTTTAACGTTAAAATTTAACTAAGTAATGACAGCAACTTGTCTATTATTACTAAAGCGACCACATGATTTGCTTAAAATATAACTATTTTCTAAAAAAAGAGGAAATAAGACAACATTTAAAATCATTTTATCAAGTTGTTTCTTCGTTACTAAACTAGAAAAACTGAAGAACCAAAAGAAATTATCTTAACTTCACAGTTTAGCTTCACAGTTTAGCTTCACAGTCCAGTTTCACTTGTGAAGATGTCAAGTTAAGATGTTTCCGTTTTTCAGCTTTTCTTAGCAAAGTACATCAGAAAACTATCCCCTAATATATCTCCGTATTTTTCGTATCTCTACGCATTATACTTTTAAAAAGGGTAGTCTATTTTTATTGTCTATATGTGAAATAACTCGTCTATAACTTTTAATAATAATTTTTAGAGATATGTTAAGGATTAAGAGATATACAAATATTCATGAAGTATTTATTTTTAACCTTTTCACTTATGAATGAAATAGTACTTGTTGTTTTCGAAAATATTTAAATAAATGGCTAAAATTTTGTATTAAAATTATAGTTAACTTAAAGAATAATTTTTAAAATATGACAAAAGATAAGAAATACATATAAGGCTAATATCTATGGTTAGATTTTCCCTCAAAATTAAGTTCCTTTTCAGTGAGATGGATGTAACATGTTCTCTTCTTATGGGTTTATTTACAAACTGATAGCCTCATCCCTATTCACTGATTTGAAGGTCTTTTAGAGATCCATCTTATTTTGTTTTTTTTTTTCATCAACTTTTTTTTGCTATGATTTCCCAGTTCTCATCATATTCTTCAGTAAGACAATGTTTTTATCTATAAATAATCTCTCTTTGCAATATTTGAGTTTAATAAACTAAAAAATAATAATTTTAAACCTTGTCTTCAAAGGTCTTTAAATTTGTACATAACTAAAGGTCTATTTCACTTAATGTCTTAATCGATTTTGGAGCTCTTTTTATTTGTCCTGTGCTTTTGTACCTGGAACTTATGTTGCAACTCTATTCAATCACTTGTTTAAGATTTGATAACTTTTATCAATTTTAATTTTGGTAATCTTTTTTTTTTTAGCCTTACATACTTTTTTTGTGTGTATGAGCAGGTTTATTTAGTGGTAAAAGTAATTATGAGTTTTTTAAGTTTAGAATTTAATAGTTCCAAGACCTTGTCAATGAATTGCAACTGTCAACCTCACTGAGTTGGTATTTCTCAAGTTAAAAAAAGTTAAAAGAGTTAAACTATCATAAAAAAATGTCAAGTGAAGAGGAACAGATGAGAATGGAATTGCAGCGCATGCAAAGGAGGGCAGATGAAGTAACAAATGAGGTACCTTTTTATGCTTACTATATGTGTGTGTGTTTATGTGTGTTTATGTGCATGTATATTTGTTTACCTACTTAAATCTTACAATTTACATATATGGGTGTGTATGCGAGCCTGTGTGTGTCAATTCTTATTTATTTTTTCCAGTCTTTGGAAAGCACTAGAAGAATGCTATTACTGGCTGAGGAAGTAAGATTTTTTCATTTTATTAAACACCAAGAGTTGTCTTTATGGACTAGTTTTGATAACGGTTTTAAAGATTGTGCTAAATAAGCTGAAATGTTGTATTTTAAAACATATTTTAAAGTAATAAAATGAAAAACTATTATATTATAGCTATATATGTTTGTCTATTTCAAAACTGTCTATAAAAATTTAAAATTATAAAAAAGCATTATGTTTAAGTACTATCAAATATCTTACGCTAAATTATAAGTCATGTGATTTTCATTCCTATAGGTTTTTGCTCTCCCCAACAACTGAATACTTATATTTAATGTATATTAAATGATCTTTAAAACATCTACATGCTTTATTTCTCTGAGACCATAAGTCTGGAAATATCTTTTAGCCAAATTTATTTCAAAATCGTTTATAATAGTATATGCGGTATTTTTTTTTATCTTTAATAGTAATAATAGCAATAGTGGCATAAATATTCATTTGTAAAAAACAAGTTGTTTATATTTCCTTGTAGAACATTTAGCTCAAATTCAAATCATTCAAAGTAACTTTAAAATGTGTTGCTTAGTTATTTATTACTTATTAGACTCAAGATACTGGTATACAAACATTGGTTGCTTTGGATGAGCAAGGTGAGAAGTTAAATCGCATTGAAGAGAATTTAGATGATATTAATGCTGGTATGAAGGAAGCTGAAAAAAATCTCACTGGACTTGAGAAGTTTTGTGGACTTTGTGTTTGCAGTTGTAAGAAGTAAGTTTTATTATTTAGTTTGTTGTAATTCAGGTCTTAATCACTAAGGGATATCAGGCAATTCCAGTCCTGATTCTTTCTTTAGCAATGTTGAATGATCTAGATGAAGTCCATTGTTCAATACAGTGAAATAAATGACTGCATTTCTTAAATGGCTGTTTGTGAAAGAAACATCTGTGGTATTCTTGCGAAGAGCTAGTCCTATCTGAATATAAACATAAATTCCAAGTGCTTGGCAACATCTAGACATTCTTAAATCCACCTCAAGTTTTATTTTATACATAATTATTGTCACCCAACAAAATGGTACCATAAAATAAACAAGAATTTTTTTTTTGGAGTATGCTTGTGTATATATATATATATATATATATATATATATATATATATATATATATATATATATATATATATATATATATATATAAAATGGAGCATTAAATTTAATATCTTAAGTTTCTTTTGATCAATATATTTTTAAAACAGACAGAATGAACTGCTTTATTTCATTTTAAAATATACTTTAAAATACACTCAGAGAATCTTTTCCTCTTTAGTTAAAAAAGAAATTGAGTTTTTAGATGATTGGCTTAATATTTTAGAGATAATCAGAGGGCGTGTGACCTCTCATTTATACTGGATAAAAAAAGATTTTTAAGTAATACTTTTGCCATTAGCAATCAATTCAGTTTTAAATTCTTTTATTGTCTATCATCTCTTATCCATGTTTTAACTGGGCATGCTTTGGACAATCAAAAGATTCAGCTAATGAAATGTTAAAAGTAGCTAAAATTAAACTTTAGAAAAATTTAAGTTTATTTTTCTATTTGCCTAATAACTTTGCTGAGAAATGGAACCAACAGTAGTTCAGGTTCTGTGTCTAATAAAGAGTTAGAGCATCTAAGTGATGATAATAATGAACAAATGAATGTTTCAACTAAACATATAAATGATATTGATTCATGATTTATTAAACAACAGCAAGTGTATAGTGCACATTTCTTCTAGTATTGTTTACATTCTGAATATTCTAAAATGAATAGCTAAAAAAATGAAAAGAATAATTAATTGTTGAAAAAATACTAATAAATCCAAGAATTTTAAGGTGCTAAAGTATAAATATCTAAGATATTGCTAAATATTGTTGTATATGTGGCCGTAATCTAAGATATCGATAAATTCTATTGTAATCTAATGAATACTGTGTATGAAAAGTTTTTTGTATTGCTCAAAGGCGTGCTGACTTTGAATCTTCTGATGTTTATCGAAAAGCTTATACAAGGAAAGATCAACCACATTCAACTAACAATGATACACAGTCAAAAAACAATAAAGTTCCAAACAATGGTGCTGCTACAAGTGGATATATATCTCGGTAAAAAGTTGTATTTTTTAATGAGTGCTGATAGGAGAAATGGTAATGAATTGTGTTTGTTGTCTGCAAATTTTGTATCAGGCATACTTTCAGTTGTAATATCTTTATGTTAAATTACACCCAAGGTTGTTTTTGATTGAAACCTTTTTACATTTATGAAGTTTCTAAGTTTTTATGATTATGAACTTTTTTGTTTAGTATAACGAATGATGCACGAGAAGATGAAATGGATGAAAATATTGGGTATAATGTTTTTTTTTTAATTTAATCTTTTATATTCTACGTTTTTGATCCTACATTGATCTCTGTTAGGTTTTTTTAAAACACTATATAATTTCATTTGTTTTTTTCTTTTTCGCTAAATAATTGTATCACCTTTCAATTTTTATTGAATAATTGCATCGCATGAAAAGTCAAGTTGCTGGAATCCTAACTAATCTAAAGTCCATGGCTATTGATATGGGTAGTGAATTGGACCGACAAAATGTCCAGATAGGGAGACTGGGTGATAAGGTGACTAGGATATGTTTCTTCAATTAATGGGTTTTTAATATTTTATTTCATTTGATGTTAACTTTGCTTTCTCCCTGGTGATAAGGAAAATACGAAGCCAACAAAGTTTCAGCTTTTATTTCTTTTAATTTTTTAGGCAATGGCTAACGAAACACGAATCGAAAGTGCTAATAAAAGAGCAGAAAATATCTTGAGAAATTAGCTCATCTCTCTTCTAAGTTATACGTTTGGTTTTTTCATAGTGTTGTTTAGTAGTCCTCTCCTTTTTACTTATTATGTATATTTTATATATAATCTCCTTTTTATCACCAGTCACAAATTTTGCTTTAAACTTTACCTTCTATTCCTAATAAAAGTAGGGCACAAACCTTTTTACGTTGGTGTTCATTTGATTTCACAATATTTTGATCGTATAATTTAATTTTTTGATTGTAAATTATTTATATATTGGGATTTTATATATCAAGTAGCGATGTTTTGTGACACGTTCTGTGATATTGCACGTAATCAATATTTACCATTAAAGATTTTCCACATAAGCTACAATGTTTTAACTTTGAAGTGGATTTATTTTTGTATAGTTTGCAAGCAAGGGATTATTTTTTTGTGTATAATCTATAGCAGAGGTTCTCTCTAAAAAATTTTTTATTTGGTTTTTAAATTTTTGATCCATCGGCTGTTAAAATATTATATTTTTAAAAAATACATCACAAATTCTTTTCCTGTATGATTAGTGGTCCTAGTGCATGTTTGTTAAAATTTCTCGCTGAGAATTTTTTTTTAATATTTCGGTAGATAGATTTATTTTATTATAATGTTAGACTTTTCTATTCCTTATCATTGTAAAATCGTTGGACTTGTAAAATTGTTTTTGTTCCACGGGAAAACATCAAGAATCTAAAGTTTGTTTGTGTTGTGAAGAATGAAAAAATGAAGCCATTTGAAAGAATGAAAATACCAATTTTAAAAAACACCTTTAAACTTTTGAAGGTCAAAGAAGTAGTTTATTTTCTTAGTAACTTTGCTCCTTATAAATAGCTCAAAGCTGTCAACCAGTTTAATAACTCGATATCGACAACTTTTTTAACGTTGTAATTAAGTGGCTAAAAAGCTTTAATCTCCCCAATTACTTTCCAACTCGGCATCAAGTTTCGCATAACTAAAAAAAGGTAATGATTACCCAACCAACTCCGTTTTTTCTGCCACACCAATAGCTTTCCTGTAAATGTTTATAGTGTTAACTTTTACAATAAAAATTGGTAATTCATTAACTTTTTATCAAATAACCAATGGGGACTTCGCTTCTGGTGGGGCGTTTGGATATATCTCATGATTCTCAGTTAATACTGCACTGGGTTGAAACAGAAAAAGAAACATATTTTCTCATGAAGTTTCTTTTTTTGTGTCACTTTTCTCGTCATCGCAACATATTCTTTCAAAAATATATTTTGTTTACAAAATCGCAATTGTACACGTTTTGCATTCATCATATTGAAAAGACTTAATTGTCTTATACCGAAATTGTTTCTATTATACCGCAGATATTTCAGCATGAAAAGCTATGATAGAAACGAAATCTAAGAGCCTGTTTATATGGAAAGCGGGCTGGCTCGGCAAACGATCCTGCCCGTTTGCCGAGATATCAACATCATCAATATTTTAACTTAATTTTATTTTGCGTTTATATGAATAAACGAGCTGGCTAGTTCGTTTATTCATATAAACGCAAAATAAAGTTAAGTTGCAATAAGGACGACGTCGATATCTCGGCAAACGGACTTTCCATATAAAGAGCTTTCCATATAAACAGGCCCTAAGTTTGTTCGACGTAAAATCTCGTCCTATTATTTTCAATATAGAGAAGAGTGGGATAAAACGGGCCATAATCAAAAGGTTTTCAAGTTACATATATGTTTTTCTGAAGTATCATCTTATTATTAACCATACTAAAAACCGTTTTCAGATCACTCTCGTGGAGATATATAAAAAAAACTACCATTACAAATAATCAAGCATAGCAATCACAACCGTAAGTGTAAGTTGTACATAACATGGCTTTCGCATTGTTTTTAGCTAGCTTCTTTGTATGGCGCTTCACCACAGAATATTGCTATTTTTTATCAGGCATTTTATCAATTTCTTTTCACAAAGTGTGGTCTTTGCTTTCATTAAATTTTTTTTTGGTGGCTTTAATTTTTCTTTCAATAATTGTTACATTTAAAATTATCATCATATTAATAAAATCATTTCGGCGTTTGTCATGCCTTTGTTGATAATTTTTGTAAAACTGAAAAACAAGAACAATAATGTACTAAAAGGTTTTAGAAAAAACAATAACAATAATGTACTAAAAGGTTTTAGAAAAAGTACGAAAAACGTTTTTTTCAAAGGATAAAATTAATTTCTATGTTTGGTATGAAACAGTTATTGCTTTAATAGGCATTACAAATAACTTTTTTATACCTTTTTACAAATAACTTTTTTATACCTTTTTACAAATAACTTTTTTATACCCTTTTTTTTTTGTAAAGATCTTTTTTATACCTTTTTTTAGAAGAGAATTAGATCCTTCCCTAAAACCATAATCTCTTTTCTTTCAAAAGCGACTTTTATGCCGCCCCCTTTACTAAAACATTACGCAAAATAGTAACTCAAACACAGCATTTTTCCAAAAACCCTGTTTTACCGAGCTTTTTATGTTTTTGAAATTTAAAAAAATCTTTTTATTTATTACCAATATTTCAAATAAGACAAGAAAAAAAAAATCCATATATATTCGCAAAAAGATTTCGTAAATTTAAAACATTTTGTTAATGTCGATTAAAAACTTGTGCAACAACTGGAGTTACAATCTCTGAGGGTAGAAGCTTAGAAGCTAAACCTCATCTTTTGCAATCTTTAGAATCTGCTATGGTGTGATGAGTAATGGTTTCTCAGGTGCTTTGCTTTCTTTGCTCAGGTACTTCTTGTACTTTATTTTTATCTACCATTAACTGCAGAGAAAAACCAGTTGTAAGAGCTGAAGCATAATCATTTTCTGTCAAAACATTAAAATTGAGTGGTGCAATCTTTTAAACCATTCACAGCAGTGATAGCAGACGCTGCCCCTCTGTATAAAATATGTCGTTAGAGGTTTCATAAAAGCCATATCTAAAAGGTGAAGTCTATCACTGCAATGCTGTGGAAGACACAATAGGACAACACTGTATTAACAAGGTAAATTGATCATTTCTAGATTTAAAGTATGAGTCTTGTGCCTATCTAGATATAATAGAAAAGACTCATGCTCAGTGAGGTTGGCACGTTTTACAAAATGCTTGAACCAAGTAGCAAAGATAAAATTTTGCAGTTAACCATATGGATAATAAATCGCAATTTAGCCATGTGTCGATGCATTCTTTAATTCAGACTTTCTGTGAAATTGCGGAAATAAAAAATAATTTGCTAAAGTTAGGTATAAATTTTAAGTGCAAAATAAGAATTGAGGCAACAATTTTACATTTAGGAAAATAAAGATAAATCACATTTTAGTATTTGGTGGGTCCTGCTTTGGCCTTAATAACAAATTTTAAACGTCTTGACTTTTATTCTACCAAATTGTTTTTACAGCTTCTTTGAGTTATTTTTTTTCTGAACTCTCAACAAAGCAACTGGAACACGGATCTTTTTTGAATAAAAGTTTGTTGCTGCCGGCAAAACATGGGAACTGAATTCAACTGAAAAATGGAAAAGCTCAACAACAAATGTTGTTCTCTTCAAAAACCTGAAAAATCTACTTAACAAGGCATTATTACCCAATTTGAAAAGATTTACAGGATTGAACCCAGGTCCATTTTGTTGGATTACTAGATTTTAAAGAGAATTAGCTAATTATATTAAAGTCAAACAGGCCATCAGCAGTTTTTGTCTATTATCAAAGTGGTTACTTTTACTTTGTGTCAACTTTTTACATGTTTTTGATAATGAATAAAAAGAAATGATTAAGATCTCATGCAAGATGACGTGTGAAAAAATCACTTCAAAACATTGAACGACTTTCTTTTAATGAGTATATTTCCTTTTCTATATTTAAAGCGCTGAATAGTGCGGCAGTCTGTTGCTGTTTCCACCCCTGACGTCAAACTGTTTTAAAGACAATAAAAATTTTTGTATACATATTACAATTGAATGATTCGAGATTAAATGTTTGTATACTATTTAAGCTCGGATCAACCTAAGTAATCAAAAAAGATTACTTAACAACATCTTTCTTATTGAGGCCAAAAATGGCCAATGCCGTATAAAACAATAAAAAGTTCTATTGTTGGTAAGTACTGAAATTTTAAACCCTTATAGCTAGTGCAACGATTCAATTACACTAACATGAAAATGATGAAGATTTTAAATGTGCTGATCTGAAAAATGAAATAAGATAAGTCAAATTTAGATTATCATGGTTAGGACTTATACTTGGTACTTCCACCCGTGCAGACCTTTCCAATAAAATTTTATAAAACAATTGGAAATTGCATACATAATTTAAGCATTTACCAAGGTATCTCAAATAAAATTACTAACATTTAATGTTTGCTACTGCCCCATCACAATAGTTTTCTATCAAATTTTAAAATTGCTTATTAATATGTAACGTTTCTTGAAAGGTTTTTCCGATATCTTAACTTTGTTTACCAAACGGCTTCTTGCTTTGATTAGTTCTCCAAAATGGCTACCAGGAAGTAAACAAAATACGATGTAGTTAGTGTACGGTAAAGCGTTGAATACAAAATTTTGATACTTTATGTAAATTTAAAAATGTACTACATATAAAGCAAGCTACCGCTTTTGAGCAGTGATTTAGGCAAACAGATACGCATAGGCCGCATGTAAAACGTATTTGACAGAAACAGATAGAAGTTTAAAAGGGTACATTTACACTGCATCGACTAAGCATGGTAGTGGGAGTGTAGTAAGGTTTTTTTTGTTTTTCTTTGAATCCTAAAGAAAAACGTTTAGATTTAGGTCTAACTTTGCTTAGAATTTAACTCAAAAAAATATTTAGATTTATCATTGATTTTCATCAGATAATTAAGAACTTACTAAAATAATTGTTTTGCTGACTTTATATTTTGGTTACATTATGAAAAGTTTAAATATGACATAGCCTATTTTTAACACATACATATATTTTATTCAATATAACCCAATATGTATATAATTTAAAATGTCTTTCTGGCTGTAGGAAGAGAGATACCAAACATTTATGACAATCTAAGATTAATAAAATCAAGATAAGATTCATCTTCTTATAAAATGTTAAAAGAAGGAAAACAAGGGATAATTAAATGGTAACGAACACAATTCCTAACCACGAAATTTTTTGTTCTCCTATGATGATTTCATTTAGAATTCATTCAAATGCAAGAGTAAACTACTCAATATATGTTAAGGAGCTACAAACTAATACTTATTCAACCATATATAGTTAAATAATTACTATATGATAAATTTTAATACCATGTTTTTTAAAAAATCTGTTATATGATAAACTTTAGTAACTCACATATTTTTAAAATGTATGCATTTAAAATTCAAGATAACTGTTTTAACTTGAGTCTAGTTAAGTTAGACAAAAAATAGATCATTTAATTTGTTTTTTGAAATAGTAAATTATCTTAACCAAGCAAGAAGTGCTTCCAATGAGTGAAGTTTTAACACATGTAAAAATATCCACAACCTGATACAGAAGATGGTAACCATTGAAAAAGCTGTTAAATGTTAATTTATTAAAATGAATTTAAAAATGTTATTGATCAACGATGTTGATAACAGTGAAATTAACTATGATAAGATTTTTACTGAATGAAAGGTTAACTAGCCCTAATCAGTCTAACCTACTACTAACCCAGTCAAAATGGAGTATTTCAGAAGCCTTGTAGTTTACTTCAATATTTTGTAATACCAGCACCTTTCAGTATTTAATTTGAATGATAGCTAATTTACCTATTATAATATATAAATTAGAATGATTTTGGGCATATGATAAAAGATAAGTTTCATTTTCTTCTTGATGGTACCCTATTATTATGTTTTCTTTGTTTTTCAGCATTTAGAACTGTACTATACTTTGTGTGTAGCATTGAAGACTATAATTAGAAATATAACAAAATCTTATTAGAAATACTTCAATATAACAACACTTATATAATGACATTTTTGAATTTTTCTATGGCTGCTTTTTTAAGTGTTCAATTTTTGTAAAAAATAAAAATTACCAAATATTAAATGTTCAAAATTTACTATAATTATTTACAAAGTTTGAATATCTTATTATTAATACCAAACTCTAAAAATTATTTAGTTGCAAATAGAAATTTATCTAGTACCTCATAATTTCAAAATCTTTAATTAACTAAAGTTTTATGTAATTTTTTAATGTTTTGATGTATAAAATTATAAAATTTTTAATGTTTTTTTAAATGTTTTTAAAGTAACAAAAGAAGATAAGATGCTATCACATGATATAAGCATGCTTCAGTAGCACAAAAAAGTCACAGAAAACTTATTTAAAAAGAAAATATGTGATAAATACTTTACAAATTCCTGATTTCAAAATATTGGCTAAAGCAATACAATTTAGCATGAACTACATTACAAAAATTATTTTGCATCACCTTGTCATTCAGTCAGTTTAAATGAAAATTTCATTTTATAAATCAGTCAAATTCACTATTGCTTTCCATGATAATCACTTTTAAAACCTTGAAAACAAATATTGTATGTTTTTTTTAAAAAAATTTTCCATGAGTCATAAAACATAGTTTTAGTTTAAGAAAACTGTGTCTTCTTATTTTAAGCCCTGTTAGGTCAAAAGCCAAATGCCTTTATTGGTAGTCTTAAAATTATCCTTTAAATTTAAACATATTCAAAATGTATGTCCTTTTAATGTTTGTTTTTCTACTTCAAAAATTAAATAAACCTAACAGAAGTTCTGTTTTCATTCATCTGCACTTAAGATAATGAAAACAGACTATTCAAACTAAACTGGATAGACTACTTGTTTACATACATAAAAGTGTTTTTTTTTAATTCTATAGACGTAACATTAGGCATGTAATGTATTGTAATGTACTATAAGATGTTTATATTGGTATCTACAAAGATCTTTCTTTGTTAATTCATTTGTTCATATGTATTACATTACTTTTTTGTTTTCTCAAAATGCTTTAAAATTGTTCTCTTTCTCTGTTTTTATTAAAATTTATTTTTTAATGTTTTTTTATATTTTATGTGAGAAATTTTTTTTTTAAAACATAAAAGCGCATTATCTTTTCTTTTCATCTTAAATATCTTGATTTGCTACAACTTATTATTATTATTATTTTTTGCATAAACAATTCCAAAATCTTTGATGTTAAATAAAATTCTATGGTTAGCCATTCAACTTTTTTTATTTCTCGTTAATAAAACATGATTTGCAGCTGTAAACATTTTGTTTATATTCCATATTATAAATGACTTATTGTGTGCTTTATGGTTGTTTTTTTCTCACTATTTTGAACATCTTTATAAAAGTTTTGTCTCATAAATGTAAACTTCATAAAAGTTTTAAATCTACTTTTACAGCTCAAAATAATCTATGATATCTATGCTTCTCTGTCAATCAAATGTCATATAGAACATAAATAATTATGTTTGTTAATTAAATCAAAATTGAAAGATAATTTTTTATTATAAAGTTTGTTTCATTTTAATTTTCTAGGAATATTTTCATAAAAAGTACATGCATGTATGCATACATACATACATACATACATACATACATACATACATACATACATACATACATACATACATACATACATACATACATACATACATACATACATACATACATACATACATACATACATACATACATACATACATACATACATACATACATACATACATACATACATACATACATACATACATACATACATACATACATACATACATACATACATACATACATACATACATACATACATACATACATACATACATACATACATACATACATACATACATACATACATACATACATACATACATACATACATACATACATACATACATACATACATACATACATACATACATACATACATACATACATACATACATACATACATACATACATACATACATACATACATACATACATACATACATACATACATACATACATACATACATACATACATACATACATACATACATACATACATACATACATACATACATACATACATACATACATACATACATACATACATACATACATACATACATACATACATACATACATACATACATACATACATACATACATACATACATACATACATACATACATACATACATACATACATACATACATACAACTCATACAATTGTTGAGTTTGTTTATCTATGATTACATTTCAATTTTAACTTATTTTAATTTGTCAGGTATCCAAGTTGTCATAAAATTGGTTAACCAAGAAACTTAGTCAATCAAGTATGTGGATAAAAAAAACATTAATTAACTTTCATAATTTATGTAGTCGTAAAAAAACTTATTTTTCTGCAAGCAATCAAGATACGACGCTTAAACGGTGTTTAACAACATTAGATTTAACATTAATTGGAATTGGTTCAACGCTTGGGTCTGGCATTTATGTCTTAACCGGTGAAGTTGCAAAGAACAAAACTGGTCCTGCTGTTGTTATTTCCTTTTTAATAGCTGCTTTTGCATCAATATTGTCAGGACTATGTTATGCAGAATTTGCAGCCAGAATACCTAAAGCGGGTTCTGCATATGTGTATTGTTATGTTACGATGGGAGAGTTTTGGGCTTTTTTTATTGGTTGGAACTTGTTGCTTGAGTATATTATTGGTGCTTCTGTTGTAGCTAGAGGGTTAATTGCATATGTAGATGCATTGGCTGGTGGCATTATTAAGAATCAAACTTTAGCTATTATTGGTGAGGTGAAAATTCCTGGCATGAGTTCTTATATTGATTTTTTGTCATTTGTGGTTGTAATGATATTCACAGTATTCATATCATGTGGCATGAAGAATTCTGCTCGACTGAATAATTTCTGTGTAGTTGTAAATGTAGCTACCATTGCTTGTGTTATTTCAGTGGGAATATTTTATGCTAAAGTAGAGAATTGGAATAACTTTACTCCATTTGGCTTTGACGGGATTATTGCTGGAGCTTCAACATGCTTTTTTGCATTTATTGGATTTGATGTCATAGCAAATGTCTCAGAAGAAGCAAAAAACCCTGCAAAAGCAATTCCAATCAGTATGATTGGTACTATTAGTAAGTGTGCTCTTAATTTTTTTACATGCAACCATTCTTTTTCACCTTGTTACAGTTTATGGTATTATTACTTATAAGAAACTTTCAACTATATATATTTATGTAATTTGTATGATATTAACATAAATACTATATATAATTTGTCTACAAATTAAAGAAAGTAATAAAAAGTTGTTGCTTTAAAGAATTTTTTCTATAAAGCTAGTTAAATTTTGGTAAATATTATATATTATATATAATATATTAATTTTACCACCAGTAAGGTAAACCACATAAACGTAATAAACAACAAATTTATATTTATTAAATGAATGGCAATTGATTGCTGTAAGGATAACATAAGAGATTTATTTTAGAAGTAAAGAAATACATTGTTTTTGTTGTGTTTTGAAAAAGAATTTCAAGAAGATCAAGTTGTCCAAAGTTTTATTGCCCAGTTTCAAATTTTTATGCTGAATAGTTTGGTGGAAAGAAAATGTCACCACTTTTCAGTTTCATAATTATTAAAAATGAATGAGATCTTTCTAAATAATCATAATGTGTCATTTCTTTTTGTATTTTTGATATGAATCATATCTAACTGAGTGAATTATGGATTGTCCATATTAACAATCAACTTCAATACTCAAAGGAGTGTTTTAAAATGCTGTTTCAGTTGCAAGTGATGGCTCGTATTACAGAAGGATTGAAAGCATTTAGTCTTTGAAACTATTCTGCCAAACTTTTTTGACATTTAAATGAAGAAAAAACTAATTAATTTCCCTCAACTTGAACTTTGCTTTGATCATTATAAAGCCTTCATTGAAGTCCTCTTATATCAGTTTGGTGTTCTTAGATACAAAGCGCTAAAGCTGCATTCTAATTTCTACCAATGTTGACTGTATACAAGCTAGCATCTCAATGACAAAGTGCTTCAACATTTGCTTTTATAGGGACTAGAGATGAAAATGTTATTACTTCACCATGTGGTAGACTTATAGAATTATCTTGGAATTGGACTTGGGCAAATATCAATTAATGCTTTTTGTATACAATTTTTTACTTGATAAAATTGTTCATGCATTAATAAAAGGCTGTTCACCTTGTCTTGCAGTCCATTATTAGGGATATGTTTTCCAACTTCAACCTTTCTGTAAGATGTTGTTCTTTTAATTTTATCATTGTAGCCTAGTAAATCTTCTTCTATTGTTGTTGTATGCTGTTAGGAAAGCATATAGTTATTGATTAGCAATCAGTAACCTTCCATCTTTTTTCATGATACTAGCTCCATTAATCTTTATAGCAACAATGTTGCTTAAATCCAGACTTACAAATTTAATGTTATGGATTGATAACATGTGGAGACCTCTTATTGAGCCACTACCAGTTTTTAAAATATTTTTACAGTCCAGCTCTGGTTTTTCTCATCCCATAGAAAATGTTTACAAACAGCTGAATTATTTATAATTGTAAAATCTGTATACAACATGATTATTTAATTTTTATTTTTTTTATATGTATAATGTCATAAAATATATAAATTAATATATCTAATAATCAATTTAAAAATATATATTTGCAGAAACATTTGATAAGAAAGTTACTTGCCTTTAAAATTACTGTACTTACCTTTTACAATTTAACAATCCAATGCTTAAATTTTATCCAAACAAAAATCTGTCATTATCCAATAATAGTTAAACTAGGGTGAGAAAAATAAGCTAACTGACCTGGCATCAAAAATCTGTCATTATCCAATAATAGTTAAATTAGGGTGAGAAAAATAAGCTAACTGACCTGGCATCAAAAATCTGTCATTATCCAATAATAGTTAAATTAGGGTGAGAAAAATAAGCTAACTGACCTGGCATCAAACAAAATTTCTAATAATTTTTTAGTAGCAGTTTTTTATTAAAAGTAAAAGTGATAAATCCCAAGAATTTCTTTTTAAATTTTTAAAATTTTTTGAGAATTTTATAAAAATACTAATCCAAAAATCCTGAGGTTGATACCAACTCAATCCATTATGAAAAAAAACCTGAATCCAGGGATTTTGGAGTTCTGGAATTGCAAGCACTAATTATAAGGGTTAATAATTATTTAGGCATTTAAACCTTTATGAAAAATACTTCATTTATGGTGTTGTTTCTCCAGAGGTGTGATATTTAGTTCAGTATTGATTGCCTAAGTTGTTAACTTTTTCATTAGTTTCTTATAGTTTTTTTAAAAATGTTGATTTTATTTTAAAATGTTTGTTTGTTATGTTGGTTTCTACATTTAGGTTGAAATATGAATATAGTTCAAAAATAAGTGCAGCTCTGCAAAGAGTTTCTTTTCATGTCTTTTTTGTTATTGTTTGTGAGTAACATCTTTTTTTATTTTTTTTCTCAGCGTTTTGTTTTCTTGCTTACTTTGGTGTAAGCGGAGTTGTTACTTTGATGGTAAACTACAAAGATCTTGATGAGTCAGCTGCAGTTGCAGAAGCTTTTAAGCAGCAAGGAATAAATTTTATGACATACATTGTTTCAATTGGTGCAATATGTGGACTTCTAGGTAATTGTAAATGCAAAACTTTTTATTCTTGTTTTATTGAGGTTAAGAAATACAAAAGTACATTTGTAGTTTTTGGACTAGTCCAATAAAAACAAAAAATAGCTGATTTTTTTATATTTGACATACAGTTGTAATCTGACTGTTACTTTTTGTGTTGTTAAGGTGTCCGTGGACCAAGTATGTTGCATAATTATTTTGTATGGTCTAATTGTTATTGTCAAAAATAATTGCACAAGATCTTAGTCTACTACCCCATCATCTTAATAGGCTCTTTTATCACAAATCTATGTCAGTTACATTTAATATTACAAATAAAGTTTATTAAATCAATTATATAGGTATTTAGCTTTAACCTCACAAATGTTAAACAAATATTACTTGAACATAGAAACTTTTTTTGCATAACTAGGCTGGAGGAAGGGGGGGGGGGCAAGGGGGTTAAATTTCAATTGACCATTTTATTCCTAAATTTTATTTTTCTTGTTTGGATTTTAAAATCGAATAATAACATGATTGTTAAACTCAAATATGAGCTTTGAAGCCCTTTTTTTTTTTTTAACGTGTATTTTTTTTTAACATAAATGTATTAAATTTAAAAATATAAATTGAGTTTGAAACTGTTGAAATATTAAGTCTTTTAATCTTCAGAAAATAAATATTGGAAGATGAAAATGTTTCAAGTTATTTTTAATAAATGGTATATTGTTTTGACAAAAAAAAGCTCACAAGTGTTAAGAGTCAAGTTAGATGAAGATAGTCTTTGAAATAAAAAAGTTCTCTTTTTTTATAGAAACTTTTCTTATCTATTTAAATGTAAACTTATAGACATAGACATAGACAGATAAATAAGAATCATAGCTTCTTGTTTCTTTTAAAACTAAAAAAGTTTGAACATTTCATTATTTTGATTTTTTGAACATATTTATCACATCATTTCTATTGACAGGCTCGCTTATGGTATCAATAATTCCGATACCTCGCATGCTCTATTCTATGTCACAGGATGGACTGCTATTTAATTTTCTTTCAAAAGTTCACCCAAAAACACAGGTGCCAGTTATATCTACCATAGTATCTGGTGTCTTTGTAGGTAAGTTTCAAAACCTTCATTCATCAAAGTATCTTTAACTTAATGCTCCATGAATATTTGTGCTATTTTTTACTTGATATTTGTGCTGTTTTCACATGATATTTGTGCTGTTTTCACTTGATATTTGTGCTGTTTTCACTTAATATTTGTGCTGTTTTCACTTGATATTTGTGCTGTTTTCACTTGATGTAAGTGTTGTTTTTATCTTTCAGGTGTTCTTGCTGCTGTCATTGATCTAGCAGGTCTTGTTGAAATGATGTCCATTGGTACCCTGCTGGCATACAGCCTTGTTGTTGTGTGCGTCATCATTTTACATTATGATTTAACATCATCATCTAATAATAATGAAGAAAGTGAATTTCTAATTAATGAAGGTAGAGAGTTCTCTTTTCTTTTCTTATTTAATTCAAGCTTCTCATGTTTTTTCACAGTCTGTTTTATTATCTTAATTTAGGTCAAAAGAAAAGTCCTAACAAACACTGTTTTGAAGCTGGCTGTAGCATGAACAACACATCCTTAGTTATCAATGTTGCGGTTCTTCTCATTGTAATCGAGCTCCTGGTAATATGCATCATTGTTTCGTTCTATCGTCACAAAGTCAACAGAAAGGATGTGGTGTTTATTTTATTTTTATCAATATTCATAATTGCATTGGTAGTCACTGTCATTTATTTGTTTAAAAGAGATACAGCAAAAGATAATTTAGTCTTTAGAGTCCCACTGATACCATGGATTCCAGTGATGGCCCTCTTTTTTAACTGTTTTTTGATGTCAATGTTGAGCAAAATTACATGGATACGTTTTGGAATTTGGCTTTTTATAGGTAGGTGCTTCAGTGGCTCTTACTATGTACCTAGGCACATCATTTTATAAAATTTAAAAAGTTTGAGGGATAGTTTTTATAAAACGTATAAAATTTTCCCTCTTTTTTTTTTTATCTATTTTTGTTGGTCATAAAGTTGTTAGAATCATAAGGAAACAACTTTTTATTGATACTGTTAAATTTTTACATTAAATTCTATGATGTGAACTTTTATATAACAAAATATATATACAATAAAATATATACAACAAAATATGTATCTGAATAATTGATTGAGGAAATTCAATACTATGAAAAGAATGTTGCATTTTTATCTAACTATATTCATAGTATTATCCTAGAAAGTGTTATCTGCATATTGATTGGCAACAAATACTCTTTTATTTATAATACTAATAGAAATTTCTTAAAAAGGGCCACCGCTAATCGTCATGCTTTTTTTTGAGAGTATAATAAAACGATGGGATACGCAAAACAAACAAAGTTAGTTTTCTTTCATAATTGCAGCTTAAGTTTTATCATCTGTGTTTTTTTATGACTTTGAAGCTTAGAATGTTGATAACTTAAGCTGATTTAAGCTTAACTGTTTTTTTCAGTCTGATGTAGTTAACTATAGCGCCCAAGAAAGAATATATACCATGAGACTAACAGGTGTCACCCTTAAAATAGTGTACACCTTTCGTTTCTCGTTTCTTTTCTTGTGCTTTATCTTTTTTCAACAAACAAAAGTCAAATACAGTTATTGTTCCTTTAAAAAACTGAGCCTGGTTCTAAAGTCTAAAACCATTAATTCGAGTTTTGTTACCGGAAAAACGTTGAATTGTTTGAATTAAAAAATAGGCATGCCGGTTAACGTTTGGTCTTTTAAGGTAGATTTTGCATGTTAATTCGTTTTAATTTTATGTTAAATTATCAGGTTTCTTTGTATACTTCTTGTATGGAATACGAAACAGTAAAGTCGAGAATATTGATAACGACGAATTCTCGTTACCTGGTCAGTTTGAACTGAAGAATCAAGAAGATATTGATCAGTAAATTTATAAAGTAATCAAGTTGTTTTTTTTAGCGTTTTCTAATGTATAACAACGGTTTTCTTTAAAAAGAATCTTATTTTTTTTATTACCGCTTTGATGCTAAGCATAAAAATTTCTTTTGTATATTTCTCCTGTAAGTCACGTTCAAAGCTTTATAAGATTAAAATGTGAAAGTTATTTGTCGGGGCTCGTGATTTTTTTTATTTATTTATTGTGTACAGCTATTTAATGTCAACTTTTTTTAAATTAAATAATTTTTGGTAGTTTTTCTTTTAAAAGTGAAATAGAAGTTCAAGCGTTAGAAAAAACTTCACGCTGAGTCGGGAATACGAAAAATGAAACAAAATTTTTCTTCAACAATAGGTTCATAAATAAAATCAAAAAGTAGTGTAAAAAACCAAGAAATAGAAAATTGAAAATACCTTGTGCAAACTGTCTTGGCTGTTTACAAAAAAGGCAATATTTCAATTCACAAAGCAAATGAAGTTTTTGAAGACTTTTACTGTTTTCAATATTCGTTTAATATGCGGTAATATGACAATAATTTATTTCTCGATGTATCGATAACTATTAATTCATCGATATATTGATAATTAGAAACTAAAACATCGTAGTCTATATTTTTGGTTTAGGTAAAGTTTAAGACATTAAAGGCTATCGCTAATTTTATGTTTATCTTTTTTTTTTCTAACATAAAACGAGAATTTAAATACGAAATCATCTTTTCCTAAACAAAATTTGCACTTAAATAACTTTTTTAATATCAATTACAGAAGAACGATAACAATTTCAATTGTTTAAAAAACAGATAAGCTAACCATCAAAATAGTTTTAAAAAAATTGCCAACTAGCCCCGTGATCATTATGCCAACTAACCACAAAAGCTTTTTGCTCACAAAATGGCTTACAAATCCTATTGCTTTTTAAAATTGAAAATGTAATAAATTTAAAAAAGTTACAAAATAAGAATATAATGTTGTTAAAACTGTTGTGTATTTATGCTAGTTTTGAATAATGTTCATTAAAACTATATATTTTTGAACTTCTAAACATAAAATTGAGATATATTTTCTACCGAATGTCTTCTTTCTTGCCAAAGATTTACTCCTGGCCATAGATAATTTTTAAGATTTATTAAAATGTAAAATGGTTATAACTTTCAAAATGACACGTTTTTATGTGTGTGTGTAATTTTGAAAATTGTGTTATCCGTGTAATGTGTATTAATGATCATGGTTATAATTGTGCAGTTATTATGTGTTATATGTGCATGCGTTAGTATGTATAGGCACCGGGGCAATTTCGTCACTTTTTGATATTGCGAGTAAAAGGGGTAATTTTTATTACTTTTGTAATAGATTTGACCTGTAATTTTTATTACTTTTATATTATCATCTACTGACTGTTGGTTGATCATAGTTGCTGATTAATTCTATTGGTTGTTGGAACTTTTAAATATAAATTGCTGTTTAATGTGATTAATTCTATTGGTTGTTGAAACTTTTAAATATAATTTGCTGTTTAATGTGATTAATTCTATTGGTTGTTGGAACTTTTAAATATGATTTGCTGTTTACTGTTACTAATTGAAATTATCGTGTCACTCTTTCTCCTTGTGGCATTCTTATATTTCTTTGTGAAATTGATTGAAACGAAGTTTGGCGATAACTGTTAAGGTAAGTTTTCATAAATCTGTTATCATCTCACTGCCGCGTGTGGTGAATATTTTAAATGTCGAAATACAATATTGCGGGGCAATTTTGTAATACTGTTAAAGAACACAAGTATAAAAAAGGAGAAGCATTCCGAATTAATGATGAATCTTAGTAAGGAGATGTAAATTTCCCGTTACTAAGAAAAAATCATTCCATCTTCGAAAAAGGTTTCAAACCCAATTCACACAAAACCTTATTCCGCAAACATAACAAGCGCTGAAAACATTAAAAAGCTGAAGGAAAAAGAAAAAAAAAAGAGAAGCTAAAAAATAAGAAACCTCTGGATGTGTTTTCCAATCCAATACCACCAAGTGACTCAAAGAAGAGGAAAATTCTCTTTTAATCAAATACTGAAGAAGAAATGAAGAAGAAATTCTCCAGCTTGTTTTTAAAATTGTTGATAAATTCGTTGGAACCAAGTTTATCGAATGTTAATAAACTCAACAGCAAAAAAGTTACTCATTGTTGTGTGCGTGGTGTGACATGGTTGGGTTCATCAGAATACTGGCTTCAATGCATTTCTTGTTATGGTTGGGCTTGTGAAATCTGCTTTTGCATCGACATGTGCGTAAAATATTCTTAATTTAGTTAAATATCACATATACTTAACTCTTTTTATACACGAAATCGCCCCATAAACTTGTCATGTCTGACAACATTAAAGCGGAAAAAACACATGCAGTGTTTCTGACAGTGGTTGTACTAAGTAGGGAATTGCATTTCTCTGGTTTACTAAATCATTTCTTCCAAAAATTGGTTCTGACAGATCTTAATTACTTATCTTAGACGGCCGTAACTCACAACTTTGTAGAGTTATTAGATGTAGCTTTGGCAAACAAAATACAATATAACATTGTAACATATTTTTGAAATGCCAGCTCACACTTCTAACTGGCTTCAGCCTTATGATCGAGCAGTATATGACCCACTCAAGAAAGCTTACAGANTGTGTAATTTTGAAAATTGTGTTATGCGTGTAATGTGTATTAATGATCATGGTTATATTTGTGCAGTTATTATGTGTTATATGTGCATGCGTTAGTATGTATAGGCACCGGGGCAATTTCGTCACTTTTTGATATTGCGAATTAAAGGGGTAATTTTTATTACTTTTGTAATAGATTTGACCTGTAATTTTTATTACTTTTATATTATCATCTACTGACTGTTGGTTGATCATAGTTGCTGATTAATTCTATTGGTTGTTGGAACTTTTAAATATAATTTGCTGTTTAATGTGATTAATTCTATTGGTTGTTGGAACTTTTAAATATGATTTGCTGATTACTGTTACTAATTGAAATTATCGTGTCACTCTTTCTCCTTGTGGCATTCTTATATTTCTTTGTGAAATTGATTGAAACGAAGTTTGACGATAACTGTTAAGGTAAGTTTTCATAAATCTGTTATCATCTTACTGCCGCGTGTGGTGAATATTTTAAATGTCGAAATACAATATTGCGGGGCGATTTTGTAATACTGTTAAAGAACACAAGTATAAAAAAGGGGAAGCATTCCGAACTAATGATGAATCTTAGTAAGGAGATGTAAATTTCCCGTTACTAAGAAAAAATCATTCCATCTTCAAAAAAGGTTTCAAACCCAACTCACACAAAACCTTATTCCGCAAACATAACAATCGCTGAAAACATTAAAAAGCTGAAGGAAAAAGAGAAACTAAAAAATAAGAAACCTCTGGATGTGTTTTCCAATCCAATACCACCAAGTGACTCAAAGAAGAGGAAAGTTCTCTTCTAATCAAATACTGAAGAAGAAATGAAGAAGAAATTCTCCAGCTTGTGTTTAAAATTGTTGATAAATTCGTTGGAACCAATTTATCGAATGTTAATAAACTCAACAACAAAAAAGTTACTCATTGTTGTGTGCGTGGTGTGACATGATTGGATTCATCAGAATACTGGCTTCAATGCATTTCTTGTTATGGTTGGGCTTGTGAAATCTGCTTTTGCATCGACATGTGCGTAAAATATTCTTAATTTAGTTAAATATCACATATACTTAACTCTTTTTATACGCGAAATCGCCCCATAAACTTGTCATGTCTGACAACATTAAAGCGGAAAAAACACATGCAGTGTTTCTGACAGTGGTTGTACTAAGTAGGGAATTGCATTTCTCTGGTTTACTAAATCATTTCTTCCAAAAATTGGTTCTGACAGATCTTAATTACTTATCTTAGACGCCTGTAACTCACAACTTTGTTGAGTTATTAGATGTAGCTTTGGCAAACAAAATACAACATAAAATTGTAACATATTTTTGAAATGCCAGCTCACACTTCTAACTGGCTTCAGCCTTATGATCGAACAGTATCTGACCCACTCAAGAAAGCTTACAGAAAAATATGTGAAAATTTGATTAGTAATTTTCCTGGCACACTAGTTTCAAAAGAAAGTTTTTGTGGATGGACGAAGCAGACTTGGAATGACTCTGTTACACCAAATAAAATTAAATCGAGCTTGTGGAATTTACCCATACGAAGCTTACGTGCCTAATTCTTTATACATAGAACTCAATTTTCAAAACAATGAGAACCTGTTAGATAATTTAGGCGACCTACCTCAAGCATCTGTGAAACATTCATCTGTGAAACCTCAAGCATCTGTCAACCATTGTGAAACAGCAGAATGCAATATTTATCAATTGAAGCAGATGTTGACTTTTCTATTTCAATATCTTTAGCAACAAAGCATTCTTTAATATTTTATCTTGACCATATATCAGCCATTCTTAACCCATTCTCAATAAAAAATAGTTACAGGTAATATTACCACTAAAAATGGGGCCATGAACGAAATAGAAATAACAAGTTTAAGTGTCGATCAAAGTTTTCCATATAAGTCATTCCTTTCCATTTAAGATTTCCTTTCCAGCAGATGCACATTCTAATATAAATAACTTATCCCACTCAAGTTATAAAAAAAACGAAAATTGCGTTGAAACAAGTATTTTTTGTAAACAATTTCTTTAGTTTTTATATTAACTTGAATATTTGGGTGTCCCATAATTTCAAAAAAATTTTACTTAGTGCTTTTTCCCATTCTACTTGATGTCCTGATTCTAAAAATATAAAAATTTTTAATTTTACATTTGTAAAAGAGATAGATGTAAAAATTGAAGAATTTGAAAATTTAATAAATATTTTTAAAATTCCAATTGTTGTTACAATATGCATATTACTCCTAGTAAGAAAGCTTGTGATCATTACATTTAATATTTTCTTGTGCTTATTGGAGTAGGCATTCAGTTTTTACTGTATACACAACACATACAAAAGTACACAGTTAATATTACAAGTATACGCAGTTTACAGTACGAGTGTACGTAGTTTACAGTACGAGTGTACGTAGTTTACAGTACGAGAGTACGCAGTTTGCAATATGCAGTCTGGTGCATGCTGAGATTTCAAATAGAGCTATATTTGTTCTTAAAGCTTTTTGTTAAAGATTTGTGTTATATTCTTTTTAAACTTCATCACTGTGAAATAATATTTACTAACCTCATTTAATGTGTATTAGCTAAAGTGTTATTAAATACGATTTTGATAAAAATGGAAAAAACTAAGTGTAAAAGAAAAGCAAGTGGAGAAAAGAGGAAGAGTTCTATACAGAAAAACCCAAGATGGCTGATTTACCTTCTTAAATACCCACTGAATGAGCCTCCACAGAATCAACTTCCATGTGTTGGCAGTGTGTTGAGACATCTGGAGTATGTCCGGTCGACAAGGTTATAGAATAATAAAAGAATTGAATTTTCTCATGTTTGCCTTTTTAAAATCTAGCTCATGCATTTTGTTAATTTTAGATCTGCAAGATTCAAGCCAACCAAGCAACTGGTTGCATGTCCACTTAGGGTTTGATTTACTTTGTAGAGATGTACCTTGCTCTTTAACAAGTAAAAGATGCATTTTTTCATCTGTAATAGAAATCTGGAAAAAAGCTGGTTTTGGTGATTTCATATTGAAGGGAGCTTCTGTAAGAGAAAAGATTCTAAAGCTAGATCAGAAGTATAAAAAGATACGAAAATTTCGCAGTTTAAACTGGAATTCAGCTGAAGTTAGATTTGAAAAGATGCAATTGGATTTTATTGAGGAACGTAACTGTCTCTTTGATATTTCTGTTCCTAATATTGAGGATAAGATTGCTTGTGACCGTCTTCGTTCTAAGAATGCAAAAGATGAGGATTTGCTTTTCTACAAAGACCAAAAGGGTAAAAGGAAAAAATATATTTCAGAAGAATTAGACAAAAACTATCAAAAAGCCATGATTAACAAAGAACAAAGATATCAGAGACTGTTGAGGATAAAAGAAACAGAGAAACAGAAAATCAATACAAACTTTGCTCCAGCAGAAATGCATGAACAGAAAAATTCCTTTGAGTATAAAAATTCTGATCTTGAATCTGATAATGAACCATCCTCTGAAGAAGATTCTGATAAGGAAAATATCCGACATAAATCTAAACCAAAGGTCTTCACACATATCAGTCCTGAAGAAATGATAGAATGCACAACTGCAGCTGCTGCAAGATATAATAATATATTTGTAGGACATATTTGACACATTGAAAGGAAAGAGACTTTGTCTTCATTTTAATGGAAAACAAGTGAAGCAGATAGAAGAACAGCTGAACATAACTATCACAGTTGAAAGAATAGCTGTAAGTGTCACTTCCCCAGACATAGAAGATACAGATGATATACTCTTGGGAGTGGTTCAAGCCAAGAGCTCCAAAGATTGTGATCAAGTTTAAGTTATCCTTAACATGCTTGGATACTATGATATGACAGATCAAGTTTATGCTATATGTTGTGACACTACACCATCAATTACTGGATATTTTCTGGAGCTATTGCCATTCTTGCCTCCAGTCTAGATGTTCCACTTTTATGGTTTATGTGCAGGAGGCATATACTGGAAGTCCATATTTCACACTTCATTGGGTCTTTGACATGTGAAAAAACAAAGGATACAAGAAGAGGTTTGCACACAAGACTGCAAAAAGGATGGGAAGATGTTAAAGAATCTCTGAATATATATGATTTAGTGAAATTTGATTGGAGTAAACTAGAAGTTGGTTCTCTTCTACATACCACAGCCAGAGCAGCCCTAGAGTTTGGAGAGCAAGACATTACGTTGGGTACTTTTTCAAGAGGTGATTACTAAGAGCTGTGTGAGTTAGTGGTATTTTACCTAGGTGGAGAAGTTCCTGACTTCTTTCTTCACCAACCAGGAGCCTGCCATGAAGCAAGATTCATGATTTTTGAAAAGCCTATCTTACTAACAATGCTCCAAACAATGATCTTAACGCTTTTAAAGAAGTGTTTCATATTAAAGAGCAATATCCAGAGCTGGGACATGCTCTACTCAAAACTATTCAAAGACACACATGGTATCTTACTGAGGAGATGGTTTTATTGGCTCTTGCTGATGCTAATTTAGACTATGGAGTAAAGGTAAATATGTTGAATAGACTGTTGAAGTTTGATGTGCCAAAAAAGTTCAAGGTCGGAAAACCCCAACTTCCAACAATACAAGAATCAACTGAGCTGTTTGATCTTGTTGGGCCCAGAGTTGGGTTCTATTGAAGGTTGCAGACAGACACCACTGAAGTGGAGAGTTGGGTTGAGGACCAAAACACCCCCTAGTCTTAAAAGTTTCATATCATTTGCGAAAAACAGTATGTGTCAATGATTGTGCAGAGCGAAACATTCGATTAATTCAAGATTTTGTGAACTCACACAAATCTGAGGACATGAAGCAAAATGTGATGCTAGCTGGAAGAGACAACAGAAAAAAGCTCACAAAAGAGAGGATAAAGAAACAACTTAAAACCGTATGAATTACTTGTTAAATAAATATTTTATTCCACTATATATTATTTGCTCGATTTCTGTCAAAAACTAATATTTACATCTACTTTAATGCAGATACAAACATTTTTTTGACTTTTGGATTTCTAGGATAAAGGAGAATGGGAGAAAACTACAAGTTGAAATTCAAATATTTTTGAAATTTTTGGACACCTTATTGAGTATTGATGTTCTTGTTTCTTGCTTATGTAATGTTACTTCTGCTATTGAAATTTTTTGTTTAAATGCACATAATTTGTAAATTATGCCTAAATCAAGTCGATAACCAGAATTAAGTAAGAAGAGACCAGAAATTAAGTTTTTTTAACTGGCATCTGAAAGACTAATGCTTAAACATATATAAAGTTTTTTTGTTAAAATTTTTTCTGAAATAAATCCATCCCTAAATATCCTATTTATATACTAATTTATATAACATTACGTGAATTTTTATTTTTAAACTATAAGAACGATTTGGCCAGATATTGGTCAGTTTAGCCAATTTACCTTAATATAATTTCCATTACATATTTTTAATGGTTTTTGGGTTTAATAAGCACTAGTCATTTTTGGATCGTCAGTGAGTTTAACACGTTAAATATTAGTGATAGCGAGGTTAATAAAAGTCCAGCCATCGAACCTAAATGTTTTTGGGAACGCAGCAAACTTCTATTAACTGTTTACTAATAAATGCACGAGCAAAATGTCATAAATAACAATTTATTTAGTTAATCAAGCCAATCATATCTTCTACTTTAGAAAAATAAAATGGCATTTTGAAGTCTTTTGCCCAACAGCCATGGTTCTTCAATCACAATTACTTGTACTAAAAATAGAATAAACGTTTTACTGTTTCAAAATAGTTCAAAGTAGAAATAATGCTAAACAAGATTTAAAAAAAAAAAAAAAGAAGCTTTAATCGTAAAAGTATTGTAAGTTTTTTTTTAAGAAAAAAAAAAAACTATTAAAAGATCATTTTCTGCCAACGCTAAAATAAATCTAGCAGGGATTGAAATCTCTAATATTTAACTTTAAAAAAAAAAAGAGCTAATTAAGTAATTTAGGGGTCGTTACAGTAAGTTTAAAGATAGCATGTGAAAACAAGTTTTTTTTGGCCACTTAATAACACAACTCTAAACATTGTTACTAAAAACTGATGTGATGATCTGTCTAATACACCAGAAACTACAAAAAACTCCCTTCAGAATAGAAAAAAACTCCCTTCTTTAGACTCTTGGTCTTGACAGCCTGCAGATCAAGGTGTCATTACATCAAGATATCAAGGTATCATTTGGTTTGTATACTAGGACTTGCTTTTGAGAAACTATTTGACCACATTTTAGTTTGTGAGAAAGCCGTTGTTTGCCATCTTCATCAACTTGATGGGATTAGATTTGAAATTGGAGTAGCTTTGGCATCCTAACATTCTTAGTTTTTCTACACCCAGGCATTTGTTTAATTTAATCATACTTTTGGAACCATGTGGCTTGTGCAAATCCTTTAATGAGCTATGCTAGTGGAGTAACACCATGACAATGGAGTTCAATCACAACCTTATTCAAAGACATTGATAAAATTCAATACTGCACATTTTATAAGAAATAAAAATTCTAATGTAAATTCTTATAATAAACAACAACAAAGAAAGACCAAATAAGTGTTACTTTCTACTTTCACACCAAAGCTATTATTTTATACCATTTACATAAAAACAGAATGTCACTATTTTTGTTCTTCAAACTTTAAATTTCTAGATAGAGAGCAAGAAGAGATTTACATTTTTAACAAGTAAACTTTACTAGGCAAATTTTTGTCAAATATGAGCTGTGTGTTTCTGGACATCATTTATAAACTTTCTTTTTAACTCTAAGCTTCTAAATAACTGCACAACTTGGGCTGAAGCATAGCCTTTTTATAAAAAACCAATATCTCAACTTTTCCACACCAATTATTGAGAACCTCTAGAAAATCCTAACTACCAACAAAACTAACAAGGGTTAAAATAAACTATATTTAGAAAAAGTCAAAGAGTAACAGAAAACGTCACTACCTAATTTCCCTTTCAAAGATTTAATATCATTAAAAAAAAAAAAAAAAAGAAAAAAGAAAAGGGCATAATAAGGATGTATAGGATTAAAAAAAGCAAATGTTTAGTATCACATTTTTCCTAAGAGCATGGAATGTACACTACAGGTTTTACTTCAAGAACTAAACCAGAAATCAGAATGCTAAAACCAAGAATGTTAAAGCATAAAATACCTTTTTAAAACCAATATCAGCAGCATATTCACCAAAACACTGACGGCAAACATTTAGCCCATATTTTCTGATTAAACCATGTCCATTAGAGCATACACGACTAAATTTGTAACAAATAGAAATCAGAATTAAACTTAATGTATTATGGTCTTTCTGGTAGATAAAACAATTATAAAAACTACACACTAGATTATGTGAGAACAGCATTTGTTACACATTTTTGAAACTTTTCTAAAATTTTCTAAAGTTATGTAAAAGTTTTAAGATAGAGCTTTGAATGGAATTGAACATTTTTACACAAAAATTTTATTGTGACCTCTACTTTGTATTGTACTATTTCAGTTTTGCACCAAGTAAAGTCAGCAAGTTATAGATATTAAAAATTAAATCAAAATACTATAGAAAAAGTTTTTTAAAATACAAATAACTTTTCCTGAGAAAAGTTATTAAGATAAAAATGGGAAACCTAATTAAACAAGGAATTAATTGACAAATGAATGAGAAATTTGTTAAGTGGTTAACTATAGCTTGTTAAAAGATGATTATTATTCAAAGTTTCCTATGATGACTTATTTAAAAGAAATCTTGTAATTTAATTGTTATAATTTAAATACAGTAGTCAAACTATATTAAATTAAAAATTTAAGTTAGGTGCAAATGATAACTTTTCAATAACACGAATTCTTGACAAAAAAGTTTGCATTCATGAAACTGTTTTTTTTTTTTTAATTAAGAAACTGATGATCATATCAGAATAAAAATATGAAATTTTGTTAGATATTAAACAGCAATTGTATCAAATTAAGTTGAAGGTACTTCTATGCTAGCAGTTTTTACCATACAGCTTTTTAGATTGCCTTTGTAACATTAGTACTAACTTAGCTAATGTGTTGGGTAGAAAGGTTGTGTAGAGAGTAGAGACTCCAATTTTGAACATTCGATGTTGAATAAACAGTAGTCTATTACAGAAGGCTATCAGAATTATTTCGTATTTAACACCAAGATTTGATGTGGTAGTTGGTTTTGATTAAAAAAAAACTTATGCTGTCTATCTTTTTATTTTAGTGGCATATTCAAAACACATAACTCTAATGAAAAGTAAACCATTAGGAAAAAACCATAACGAACCATTGTCTGGAACCAGGGCCATAAGTTCTAGGATGACTGAACCACACTTTAGAGTGAACCATGTTTGTCAAGTGACTTTGATGAAGGCCTCAACGAAAAGAACCATATGAGAACGGTCCGCTTAATTTGTGGCCTCAACTTGTTCGTTTTCAAGACTCTTCTCCGTCGAATATTAAGAGCGTAAAAGAACTGGATAAATTTAGTTTGATATCTTTGGCCTTTTTAACATTGGCGGAATTTTAAAGTCTAAAGTTGATTATAGCCACTCTTATAAAGCTGAATATAGGTTAATACTTTATATTGGTGTACCCTAGGATGGTGCTTCTAGATAGTTAAAAAAACTTTTATAGCTTGATCATAAGCTAAGCAGTTCATTTGGAATGTTGCATCTTGGACGAAACAGAAAAACGCTTGATTTGCCTATGATATTTGCTGCAATTTGCTTTGAATCTATATTCTTTGGAAAAATGAAATTTGATTTTTATACTTGGATTAGTCTTCCTCCAATCAACAACAAAAATGTTTTAACAGGAATTTCGACGGTTTTTTGCTACAGTAAAGCAATTCAGGTGAATCAGGTAAAAAATAACAAAGTGATATCACTCTGTTCGTTAATTCTTCTGTTTCATCTTCTGTCTCATCTTCTGTCATGATAGACGGAAAAATTAAAGAGGTTAAAAGTGGAAAACATCCTTGAGGAGCTTTTTTATTCAAAACATCAGTAAAAAGTTGGTTACACTTCGTAATGAGTTTTTATTTTTCACTCGCTCCTGGGTACAAAGTTTGTTTTTCTGTTTCGCTATACCTGAATTCAATAGAAAACTGCCGATTCACTAAAACTTTACCTCTGTGATCAGGATAGCGATATTTTGCAATTCATTTTCAATAAAATTCTTGATTTACGTTCAATACTGAGTAGTCTTCTAGAATATTCTTGAAGTACTAGAATTATCTAGAAGTTTCTACAATTTTCCAAACTTATTCAAAACATTCAAAGCACTTTTAGAACTTTCTAGAATTTTTTAAAACAGACCAGTAGTAGTCATGTAACTATAAAAGCACAGTTGACTCGAGCCAATATTTCGGTTTATATTATTGCTAAGTAGAGTCATCGGAGACTTCAAAATGGTGTCATTCCTGATGAGCCTTCAAGGCAATTTCATGCTGATCTCTTTGTTTCATTTTTTTTGGGGAGAACCTTGGGACTAAGGCGCACTATCAGAAATAGAACAATGTCTTGTGGAAGCTGCTAATAAACCTCAGAAGATGCTGATATCATCACTATACATTAAGGTTGGCCTTGAAGAGCCAGCAGCTTTTAATTACCTCCAAGATCTTTTTCCAAAGGTGTCAGAGGTAAAAATCAAGGCTGGTATTTTCGTCAGACCACAGATAAAGATTTCCTGGGCTCATAAATTCAAAGTTTGTACTGAATGTTGTTGCTTTTCAAGAGGTTGCAGACATAAGCAGTTGAAATAAAACACTTGAAAGCCAATAACAAAATGTATGTTAAAGAGTGCTATCAGTACAAATTTAATTACCGCATTTATTTGCGCCAAATTTAAATATTAGGAAATTTAATTTAAATTTTAACTAAATTAAATTTCACCCAATTAAAATATTAGGAGAGTTATTTTTCTGTTGACAAAAATTCAATACCCTAATCATCTTTCTGACGTAGACCTATAAATACTTTAAAATCATCGTGCAACCCTAAAATTGAATTGTCAGTGTAATTTATCAAAATTAAACAGTTCAAAAAAAAAGACGTTTAGTTTTCACAATTAATTTTATTAATTAATTCTACGGATTATAAATTTTGAAGATATAGCCATTTGTGTTTTCAAAATACTTCCAAGACCTATTGTAATATTTTATGGTAGATGTTACATTTCAAACTAACTGAAACGTAAACATAGAACTCCCGAAACGTGTGTGGATGTGAACAATATCACTGATTGTTTTGAAAAATGGGATGATGTTAAAGTAAAACTTGTTTTTTTTTTTTTTTTGCAACAGAGATTACGACTGACAGGTAAACTAAAGGGTGAAGAATAAGATAAACCAATGTCACGGGAGATGATTTAATAAAAAAATTTCGATTAAAGTTTTTCTAACTTTTTTATACTTTATGCTCTGTAATTCGTTATGGCGAGTGAAGAGGTTCGTTATGGCGAGTGAAGTGATTGGCTCAACAGTCAGGGTGTACTCATCCAGGTTTGTAGAGTGTATGCAGTGGTGGATTACCCTCTAGGCAGATTAGGCACGTGCCTAGGGGCCCCAAAAGTAGTAGTGATAGTGGGTAGAACAAAAATAATTGCATGTATTGTATATAAGGGGGGCCCCAAACATAATGTGCCTAGAGGCCCCAGACGCCCTTAATCCGGCACTGAGTGTATGACTAAAAAATTAAGTTCGCGTCCAGCTAAGATGACAATCTAATTATGCCATATTTCTAGTAAATTAACTGGCAATTTCTAATAAAACAGTAAAATTATTAGGCTTTAGGTTAATAGGAAAGCGCAATTGTTTTATACTTCAGAAAGAGAGACCAGACTTTTTAAAGAATTTTTTTCAGTTTGACGAACTACTTATTTACAGCAATGATATTCCAACTCTTCTTTCACAGCTGAATATTACTACATGGAATCCAGTAAAACGGAGGCTATTACATTTGTATATTTTATATATTATATTTGTTAACAGCTCAAAGCAAAACCTCAAGTCGTCAGGCAGAGCTACAAGTTAAAGTTTTCATCTAATTGAGTTTTTATATGATTTAGTATCTTTTAATAATTTTGTATAAAGCTAGAGTAAATGTTTGAATGATGTCCATGTTTTGATGTGCACGCGTATAATAAATCTTTAGTTTACGTTTCCTTCGTTACTGAATTTGTTTTAAATAGCGCGTAAAAAAAATTCAGTGACGAAAGAAAAACAAGTTTTGGAAAATAAGCGTCTGCGTCTCGTTATTTTTTTATTCAAGACGAGACGTGAAGATCCTAACAGCTTTGTCCCGATTAGCGATAAAAATAGAGACTATTTTCAACTTTCAGTCGAAATCCGGGACGATTCTGAGACGAGATGTCCCGAACAAAATAGAAGCTTTACAATTTCCCGGAATTTACATCTTTTTAACGGGACATAACGAGGCATACTTGTTAATCCTTAATGTGAAATTTTAATAATGAATTTCTAGCAAAACTACCATTATTTATTTCAGCTGCTACTACTGATATTGTTATAACATCTACATAATATCCAAAGCGTCTTTAACTTTTTTGATCTATAAAACGTTTTTTTAAAAAGTGTACTTTTTGCAGAGACTAACAAGAGAGCATGATGTTCAACACCTAGTTCTTTTATTTTTTCTCTTTTCCATTGCTCTCCAAAGACCACCCATTGTTTATGGGGTTTTCCAGAACCAAAATGGCTACTTTTACTGGTCATAAGATTTTCTTGAAGCCATTGGTATTCTTTTTCTTTAAAAGAATCATAATTTCTACCACATTGTTTTAGTTTTCTAAAGTAGCCTTAATTTACGTTCTCTTTGCTAATTTCTACAGTTTTATTTAATTTCATTAAGTAAATCCTTCCATAATCTTAATTTATCCACTCCTAATTCACGTATATTCGGGATAAGATCTAATCTTTTTGTTGTTGTTGTTTTTAAAATCATTAATATATATCATAAACATTTTTGAGTACTTTATATAATTTTTCACTTTACACTGTTTAACATTTTATGTTATTACTTCTTTAACAATTATCACATTACGTTTCTTGTAATATTTAAGTAAATAATGTTACTTGTATATTACAGGAAATACTGAAGTTGTAAAGTAATGCTATTTCAAATATATAGTACTTCTTGAATATTAAATCATTATTCAAATAAAAACATTTTAACAAATTTCTAAGTAGCATATGATGACAAAAATATGTTCCTTGAAACCATATTTGATATGTTAAAACAAGTCGTACAAGTAAAAAACTCAAGTTCAAGAAATACAAATGTCAATGAGCTCATAAAAACCTTGTTTTCCGCCATTTTCATTTGTTTTGGTATAATAAACCACCATTAAAAAGTGGCGGAAGATAAGGTTTTCATTTGTATTTCTTCAAAAACTTCCTATACCGCAGGTGACCGCAGCAATCCCTTTACATTCTAAAAGTAAAAATGTAATAAACTGTAAAAAAAAAAAATCTCCTTGGTACTCGGTGGAACATTTTTTAACTGATATTTAAAACAAAAAAGTATGTATACATTCTTAATTATTTTAGAAAATTCTTCTAACTTGAACAAAAAAAATCAATCTGATTTTTTTATTCAATACATTTGAAGTATATAAAGTTAAAAGATTATCTTAAAAGTAAATATAGACTTAAATTTAGATTAAAAGTTCTCTATTTTTACTAAATAAAAATCTCTCATTTTTTAGATTTCTTTGAAAATTTCATATTAAAATTTTTAACTTCTTTTAACCATAAAATATAAAATAATATTTTTATGAAAAAACTGTTTTTACTTTTTAAATAAATGATCATTGTAATTTAACATTATTTAAAAAAGGACACTATATTTACAAAAATTCCGAGACAAAATTATTGCCCCGATTTATAATTTTTTTCCGAGACAATTTTTTCCTTTGTCTCGTTATTTTTTTTCCGGGAAATTTCACGTCTCGTTACGCTCGTCCCGGGTTCATTTCGAGAAAACGAGTCCGAGACGCAGACGCTTACTGGAAAACAAACTTTTAGCAATTAGGTTTCAATTAAGTTTCAATTAGGTTTCAATTAGTAAAGTCCAATACGGTGTAAAATACGAATAAATAATGTCTTTTTTGATAATTTTTTTTTAAAATCTAAAAAGACACTATTTACTCATAACTTTAAAAACCTGCTGATAAAAATGATTATCTCAATAATAGTTTGAAGAGAAAAAATTATCTCGCATAATTTTTCGCGCAAAGTAGGAATCATATTTTGTATTTATAAACTCAGCAAAAGTTAAAGATTTGCAAAATAAAATGTGTTTAACATCGCTAAAAATAGTATTCGCGAAAAATGTTACTCCTTTGGTGAAAAGAATTGTAAGAAAATTAAATTTACAAACCGCGTACTTTTACTCGATCACTCAACCCAATAGCTCAGTGCAGGTACCATGTAAAACTTAAGTGGAAAACAAAAATGGCGGATAGTTCAGCGTCGAATGCTGCTGGAGCTAATTCTCAACAGCCTGAAGACGATCTAAGTTTACCAAGAGGTTTTAAAATTTTAGATTAATTCTTCAATTCTGTTTGGTTTATAAAATTCCTTCTATTCTTAAGTAGCTTGACATTTACATAGAGCTATCTATTTCAAAAAATAAAATGGTGCTAGATACCCATATAGGTAGATTAAAAGCAGCCATGCATTTCTCATGCATCTAAGTTGTATTTTATAAATAATAAATATCAATCTGCTTGGTATGATGTATTGGCATTGCTTTATATGGGGTTACAAATTTTTAGTTTAAAAAAATGCTTATTAAATATGAGATGACGAATTTGTCCCTGGTAAGTTACTAAAAGCAATAAATGTATATGGTAGGTTATAAAAAGAACTTCAAAATAACAGTGTATGATATCAAATGAGTTTGCAAATTCATTTGTGATAAATATAGTGCAACTGTTTCAAAGTAAGAGAAAACAGGAATAAATATATAATATATAGGTAATGCTACAGTTAAACAGGCTAAAATAACCTAAATTTTTTGCTTTAAAATTATTGTGGAGAGTATAGAAATGCATTTAAATAAAAAAAATAGTATGCACATGTGAGTGACTCTAAAAATGGATTAAAACTTGGTAGCTGAAACAAAATTGTGCAATGCACTTGATTTTAAATTATTACATACTATTTACTATATTATTTATTATATTATTTGTAATATTATGTAATTTATTATTGTAATATATATTTATTGTTTTAAATGTAATTATTATTTTTATATGTAATATTTTTAGATAAATACTTGTTTTAATTCTTATTTGTTTAATTATTTGTTGTAATAAATTTAACAACTTATTAGAGTTAAATATTAATTAAACATAACTAAATGTTATTGTTAACTATATGCTCTTTTAAATACAAAGTACGTAAAATAGATTATTAAAAATTGAAAAAGTTATAAAAAAGTATACAAATTTCTGAAAAAAGAAAGCAACAAAAAAACAAATAAAATATTTATTTTGAAATTTTTCTGCTCTGTTTTTGATTAAAATTCTAACATGTTTTTAAGTCTCCAGAAACGAGAGCGCAAAAAGCAAAAAACCTTTTTCGATAACAATTAGCTAAGAACACTGTTCAGACAAACTATTCAAATAATAAGAAAGATGTACTTGTTATTTGAAATGAGATTTGGTATCCACTTGATAGGTTTGGTATCTACAACCATGCTATGTCAAGATTTATATCCATAGAATTTTAAACCAGGTGCTGAAACATCTTTAATTGTCCATTCAACAGTTTGTTAATGGCATAGAGATTTTGGTGGAATAAGTTGCTCACATGTCTTAAGGTCATCGATGGACACTTGACAGCAGAAGAGGCTGTGTTACTTGGCAGTTGTCCCAATTAATCATGTCAAAATATATTTCAGCAGATTGATGTCATTTTTATCAAAAATGCAAACAGCATTAGGTTGCACTCACTGTCTTGATGAGATTATAATTTTAATTGGTTGCTTGCAAACATCCAAATCATCACAAATAGCATCTATCAACACATGTTCAGGATGAGCAAAATAACTGTTCTTCTGTAGTACTTGAAACACAATATCTTGATCTGGCTTGTTGAGTTGTTGGCACTGTTTCATAAGAAAAAAGAAACTTTTTTACTCATCTTAACATCTATTACGGCTAGAGCATCCCGCCATCGGAAATTGCATAAATGCGTATATTCCGATGTGGGAAATAGTTTATAAAGGTGACTCAGATGTGATTTAATCTTTTTATTTTCCGATATTTTCAGATGGATTGTGATGGCTTGCAAAATTTTGCTGAATTTTTCCGAAAATTTTGTAATTATAGATAAATACATCGCAAATACCACAATATTACGAGTTTACACTTTAAATACGATTTATTGTGAAATTACACGAAAATATCGAACGATAATGCGTAAATCTCGAAATATATCGGAGAGTGCGTGAAATTCTCCCCATCAGCCTCAGACTACATCGCACCTCCGATGTGATACCATTCCTCACCATGGCAT
>QPEY01000153.1:300289-327133 GCA_014706445.1 Hydra viridissima
TTGTTAATGGCATAGAGATTTTGGTGGAATAAGTTGCTCACATGTCTTAAGGTCATCGATGGACACTTGACAGCAGAAGAGGCTGTGTTACTTGGCAGTTGTCCCAATTAATCATGTCAAAATATATTTCAGCAGATTGATGTCATTTTTATCAAAAATGCAAACAGCATTAGGTTGCACTCACTGTCTTGATGAGATTATAATTTTAATTGGTTGCTTGCAAACATCCAAATCATCACAAATAGCATCTATCAACACATGTTCAGGATGAGCAAAATAACTGTTCTTCTGTAGTACTTGAAACACAATATCTTGATCTGGCTTGTTGAGTTGTTGGCACTGTTTCATAAGAAAAAAGAAACTTTTTTACTCATCTTAACATCTATTACGGCTAGAGCATCCCGCCATCGGAAATTGCATAAATGCGTAAATTCTGATGTGGGAAATAGTTTATAAAGGTGACTCAGATGTGATTTAATCTTTTTATTTTCCGATATTTTCAGATGGATTGTGATGGCTTGCAAAATTTTGCTGAATTTTTCCGAAAATTTTGTAATTATAGATAAATACATCGCAAATACCACAATATTACGAGTTTACACTTTAAATACGATTTATTGTGAAATTACGCGAAAATATTGAACGATAATGCGTAAATCTCGAAATATATCGGAGAGTGCGTGAAATTCTCCCCATCAGCCTCAGACTACATCGCACCTCCGATGTGATACCATTCCTCACCATGGCATCACATCGGAGTCACCTTTATAAATTATTTCTCACATCAGAATTTACGCATTTACGCAATTTCTGATGGCAGGATGCTCTAATTACGACATTTTATGTGAAACCATTTAGGACCATAGACATTAATTATGAAACTAACTAGTCTCTGCAATGATTTAGATCTAGATTTAGATCTGCAATGATTTAGATTTAGATTAGTCTGTGAGATATACAAGTGTAAGACTAAGCTTTCATGAGCCATTTAGCATGGTTTATATTACCCAGGTAACTGGGTGCACTCTAGAAATAGTGTGTACTGACTTGAATCACATCCTACCTGCACAGTTAAACATGCTTTCAAAAGATATCCCTGATCTGTGCTAAGATCTTTATGGACCATCATCAGGAACATCAACATCTTTCCAGAAATGGAAAAAAGTCAACAAATGGGATATCTTTTGGATTAAAAATAATTGCTTAAGCAATTACACCAGATATTGCAAGCCCTGTCATTTGTCCAACATGTGAAAAATATTTTCTAAATGGTAATTCATTCATGTGTAATTGACAAATCAGTCATTGTAGTTGTTTTCTCAACTGTTCTTCAATTTTTCCTAATATGCCATTGTTCTTACTGGTATTGTTGTTTATTCCATCACATACTATTGCTTGAAAAGTGTCTACTTACTCTGTTTCCTTTAAGACTGGTAGGATCTCATTGGCAAAATCAGTAACTCAATTTCTTTTTGGAACTACATATCAACATATTTGTTTTCTGGAATGGAAATTATACCATAGTGCTCCCCTTTCATACTTCTACCGCATTTCACATCATGTACTATATCTATCAAATCCAGTACATGCCAGTTTCTTTGTCTCATCACTATGGAACTTAATATCTTGTTTTCTCCAAAACTTCTTTTGTCTCTTTATTTTTCTAGGTCTGATTATAGTTAAAAAAAAACATGAACTTGTTAAATGGTTGCAAATGTTTTGTTTTGTAGGTTTGTTAATTTTTCAAATAATAGAATTATTTGAAAAATTAATAAACCTACAAAACAAACCATTTCCAACCATTTAACAAGGTAACAAATTTTCTATAAAAAAGATAACAAGAAAGGGTTACAAAACTATAGATACAACACAGTATAACTATTATAGCAATACCTAATATTTCATTTAAAACTCATCAAACAAGGCTATGCAAACTTATAAACTATATAATTTTCAAATAGGGTGATGAATTATTTTTACTTTTTTTTGATGAGCAATTAGTCGCTACTTTTGTGCTTGTAAAAACCTAACCATAACTTCAAAATTACCATATGTATCATACTTTAAATATAATTTTAATTATGATTATTGCAATAACTTTTTATTTGATTTAGCGGCTGTCAACAAAATGATCAAGGAAATGGTACCATTTATACGAGTTTCAAACGATGCAAGAGAACTTGTTCTTAACTGTTGCACAGGTTTAATTGAAGTTTTTTTGTTGTGTAATGATTCCGTGAGTTGCAAAATGACGTATTATATATCGCAACTTTGCTAATTATTTATTTTGATCAAACATATAATACCCTAGTGAAAAAAAAACTATTCTAAAAAAATTTTAATTATTAATGGCTCACATTTTGGAAGCCTTAAAGCATCCAGTTTCTAATTTAGAAGTAAAAAAATATTCTGTCACTGTCCTGCTTTAAAAATACTTGACTACTAAATGATTTTAGAGGTTGCATAATTTTAAAGAAAAATTGTTTAAACTATTTTTTCAATATGTATGTAAACAAAAAACTACAAATTTCTACTCTATTTGTACAATTTGATATTTATAAAGTATCATACAATATCATATCAATATCATAAAGTATATTTATAAAAATTTTGTTTACAAATGATTACTATTTATTAAAAAGTGTGCCTTCAGTTGCTATGGCTCTCAGTAGATTTCTAGGGTACTTTTTCTGCGAACTGGACGCTTTAAACCCATTCTGGCAGGTCAGCCTAAATTTGAAGTGTACAGCCTAAATTTGAAGTGTACAGCCTAAATTTGAAGTGTACAGACTCTGATATTTTAAACTAAAACATCCATGACTTTTAAGGGAAACAAACTTGGTCAAACTTTCCAAGATATATTTTTAAAGAAATTTGTCCATCAAGTTTTCATGTCTGCCTGCTCCAAGTTCAATTTGACACGTGTAATAGGCGAAGGAATGATTAAAGCCCTTAGGTGGACTTTGGCCTTCCACTTTTTAATACATTTACTAAGTGCTTCCTTATACTGGCTTACAACTTTAAGAGTTCTAATCTGAAACATTGATAACAAATGTTAGCAAGCATATATTCAATCCCAAATACCTTGTATTGTGTCTATATAATCGCTGCTATTATAACCAATATTTTTTTAAGTCTGGGCAATGGACAGAATATTTTCAACTTGTGGAAATTTTTTTCTTACTGAAAAAAAAATCACCAGGCAAATAAAATTTGTGATTCCCCTAAATGAATTACTTCTTTCAAAGCACATAGGAAACATAAAATCTTGATCATTTTTCCATTAAACTACTAGTTTATTTAGTTATGTTACATGCCATGTTAACTCTTATTTGTGAATCTCTTATTGTTTAAAGATAACATTAATATTCATTTATAATATTTTTTTCGGTAATCATTAATAGTAAGATTTCAAATTATGTATTTAAATGATAAGTAAGATTTCAAAGTATGTATTCAAAATATATTTATGTAGATTTCAAATTATATGAAGTTCTTGCTGTCTCTCTCTCTTTTTTTGATTATATGATAGAGATATTCTATGATATAAATAGTTTGTTTGATATTTTTACATTCTTTGAAATCAAGGATTTTCTTTTCATGTAATGTTAATTTTGCAAGGGTTTTTTTTTTATGAAATATTAATAAAAGATTTGACTTTTTAAAATTAATTTATGGAGAAAATCAGTTTCTAATTGAAAAAAATTGGTTTTTTGGATGAACTACACTTCTAAAAAAATTTCTCTAAAAATCCAGATATTCACTAAGATTTTGCAATCAAAATAAGTTAAAAATTATTTTAGATAAGACTGTTTATTGGGTCTTGTTTTTTATGTTTATCTGTAAATCTTTCTTTTAAGAGTTCATTCATTTAATTGCATCAGAGGCGAATGAGATATGTAATAAACAGACAAAGAAGACTATCTCTCCAGAACACGTTATAGCAGCTCTGGAGGTGTGTTTTTACATATTAGATTCATTTAGTTTGATTTAATAACCATTTTGTTGCTTGAGAATATAAATATTGTAAAGCATAGTTTTCAAAAACAAGAATTAAATTATAAGTTAGAGTTAATTAGAAAAAGTGAAGACAGGTGTTATTGTTTTGGTTTTTACTATGTTGTTTCCATCGTTCATTTTGTCATAAAGAATGTATTCAAAGTGAATCCTCAGAATAATTTTATTGCAAAAGTTTACACAAACGTAACACACAAGTTTTGTTTGCATTGTGTCTTAGATAACAAAGACTTGATCAAGTACTGATATTGAGAAACAATATGATTTAAAATTATTATTTTGAAGAAATATTTTCTTTTTTTTTTTTTTAATTTTATAATTTAGTATTTTAATGTAGTATTTTAACAGTATTGTAATGTAATAACAAGAGAATAATGTATATAAGTAAATTTAAGAGAAAAAACAAAAAAACAAATGCATGAAGATTATTTTAACAAAAATATGAAAACATAATATTCTGTGCTATACAACTAATAAAAAAAAATTATCAAAATTTTACAAATTTCAAAACTGTTTAGTCAGTGGTTATCACAGAAATATTACACCTAACATTTTCTTCATTAGAGTCAATATAATTTCTTTATTTATTAGGCAAATACAAAAGTAATATTATTTCTTTATTTATTTTTTATGAAAGTCATTATCATTTGTTAAATTGGCTTATTAATTGATTAATTCCCATTTATTCATTATAAATCATAACCAAAAAAATCTTTTTTAACTGAAGTAATTTTATGGTTATTGAAAAGTTAACAAAATCCATCAAAAAGTTGTGATCAAAGAAATAGAACATCTAACAAAAAGATGTTTAAAGGTATCAAAGCATTAAAACTAACATTAATATTTTGCTGAGCAGCCTTAATTCTTTGATAGTGCAGCACAACTTGGTGGCATACTGTTAGCAAGCCTTTGACATTGTAGGACAGTAGTGGCTTCCAGACTTTTGGAATTTTCCCCCAAAACTTATTAAAATTAGAGGTTTATCTCATAAAGCTACCTAAATATTGTACCATATATTCTCGATCTGATTCAGATCAGGACTTTGGGTAGGTCATTCTAGAACATTAAATTTATTTTTTTTTAAGCCAAGGTTTTACAGATCTCACAGTATGCTTTGAGTTGATGTTGTGCATTAAAATCCAAGTAACAGGTAGGTTATCATCAGCATGCAACTCCATTACATTTTTTAAAATATCTTTATATTTATATTAATCCAAATTTCCATCAATTTTGACCAGCAGACTGATACCATGCCAGGACATAGCTCCCCAAACCTTAACATTACCCCACCATCCTAAGAGTATGCCTTAATATTGCTTCACCGTCTTAAGAGTATGCAATGGATTATTTTTTTGCTTCATAGTATGCCTAACGTATACTTTCCCATCATTACTTATTCCCATCAAAACTTAGTCAATTTTGTTTTGAAACAAGGGGTTTCTTCTTTGCTATATTACGCAGGTATGAACTTGTTAACAATGATGAATGGTTGGGGCTGATACAACTACATGTTCATCAATTTTGATTTTTATTTCATGAGAAGTTAAAAAAGGATCATTTTCAGATATTCTAACAATTTGAGGATCCATGGAAAACATGGGGTTGAGGCTTTTCTTGGCAATTTTTTCTTTCAAATTTTATCATCAGTGGTATTGTATTTTTCAGTGTTTATGATGCAAAATTTGAGAAATGGTAAATCCATCTGATAACATTTAAAGTTATTTCTATTTTTTCTACAGAGCAATTTTTGTTTTGCTCCATGTTCAGTTTCTATAAGAAAAATGAATTTTAGTACATAACAAATAATATTTACAATGCCTTGTTCCATTTCTCTCTCAAGAATTTTATTGAAAAACTCCAATTTTTAACAATAGATGGGATTCTCCACTAGAATATGCTATTTCATTGAGCACATCCACACAATGAAATTTGAGAACAAAAGTTTTTATTATCACATTGTTGTATTTATGTCCAAGCAATAATGCCAATTCCAACTTTTAACTTATCATAAGAAATACCATTGAAATTAAATACGTAGAATCATGCTATAAAATGCAATTAAAAGAAAATATCATGGGGTGTGCTATTTTTATGATCACCACTGTATGGTATAATGGGTGTTTAATAAAAATTTTCAAAAAATAAAAAGGGGCAAAACTCCCTTAGTATTTAAGCTAAAAATTAAAAAAAAAAAAAAATTAAATAAAGTATTAAGTCGTTTATTTCAATATTGTCTTCTATAAGTCCACTAGTCTTGACTCTTCCTATTTGTGGATGAACTGACTTGAAATTGCCTTACAAGCTCTATATCAATTTTGTTGAAACAATGATTTGTTCTAGTATGTTAGTATCTCTTGCTTGCCAATTGTTTGTGTAGACCATCCCTTTCAGAATATTTCAAAAATCCTCGATTGGAAAAAGTTCTGGGACCTTTGGCAGATTATCAGCTCTGGTCACATAATTGATACTTTCCTCATCAAAATATAAAACCATTGTTTTGACCTAATGGGGATTTGACAGATCAGGCCAAAATAGATATTGGTCATCAGAATGATTCTCTTCTATGAAAGGAACCAGTTAATTTCTGATCAATTGCTCTAAGTAGATGTATTGGTTAATTGCTAGATCTCTCAGGGCTGTGACACCCCTTTATCAGCAAAGCAAAAATCTCTTGCTCAAACTTAGCAGTTAGCCAATATTTTATGCTTAAAGGAGTTTCTGTGTTTATCATGTTGGTCAAAGATGTCCTTAAGTCACTTGATATTCTTTTGATTAATTTTTATTGCTTTATGGCCACTACCTTTGACTTTTTCAGAATTTGTTTCAGTCCGATTGATTATGTTAGATGGTTTTTCTTTTTTGCTTCAAAATGATCTTGTATGAATTTTTTGCTACTAGATTGATTTGCTAAATAGAATTTATAAATTCTCTTTTGTAATTCTTCTTGGCTTGATCTCATTTTTGAAATAAATTCTAAAAATTATAAAGTGTCGTATAAATTTAAAAGAAAGATAATATTTGTAATAAAATAGAAAATATTGCAAATAAAAAAAAATTGGGAGAAGGTAATTATTTTGTCTTCAATTCTTGTGAAAATTTTTATTGAACACCTGTTATTTCTTATCCCTTTTAGGTATGAATAAAATATAATTTTTTTTCCTTTTAACACATAAACAAAATGATTAAATAATAATGAGTTACAAGTTAATAATTTGAAATATTAGGATTATTATCGGACTTTAGATCTTAGAATCATAGTTTTACCTTTATGTGCTAAACAACATTTATATTATCAGGTTATATATATAGTTGAGATCCATATTTTTACAACTATATGTTAGAGACCCATATTAAAGTTCTATACTTAGGCGGGATATACTTCGAGGTTATACAAGATCTTGTATTGCGTTCATTGCTGGCAAAATTTACATTTAGAGTCTCGGCTTTCAAAGCTATGTTCAAGATGTAGAAGGAGTTTATCAGCAATTTAAAACACAAGCACAGGTACATATACTTGTCACTTTTATTTAATTTACCACAAAATGTATTTTTAATTTTTGGCTAACTAAAGACCACCAAGAAAATTTGAAACTCGTTAATCTCCTCCATAACACCAGTTAAATTTGTGTCTTTAATGAGTTTTCTCTCTTTTTTGTTTGCTTGTTTGGTATATTTCCTCTTCTAATTGTAACTCCTGGTTATTTTTATCCTTTAACCCAAAACTTAAACATTGTAATTAATATTCTTGAGACTTCATAATCAGATTAGCTTTGCAAACAAATAAGAGTGGTGGATTATACAGTAGTTTTCAAAACTTTAAACTCACTCATTATTTTCAATATATGAGTTCATTAAAGTCAATAAAGTAATAAGTCAATTTAATTTATAATTAAAATAAGAGAGTTAAAACAAATTAATTAGATTCTTAATAAGCTATATCCAATGTGTTAATATTTCCTTAAAATATTATTAAATTATCTACTTCTTACATTGTTCAAAAGTTTAGACACACTTTTTAAAAAGCCTTGTATCCTCATTACCTCCAATCTTTTCACTCTTTTTTTTTTTTAAAAATTGAATGATGTGATTTTTGATATATTTATAAATTAAAACTAAAAGAAGAAGGTACCAAGAGCAATTGAAAAATAGCTGAACTTATTGGAGTTTCAGAAAAAAACATCAGAACCACCAAGATTAATTATGAACTTTTTCATGGTACCAGAGAGAAATCAAGGTCTGATAGACCTTTGGCAACAACTAGACAAAAAGATAGCATCTATTTTAGGTCGGTTATAAAGGATCCTAGACTAACTTACTAAGAAATCAGGCCGAAATATGTCAATTTCCAAAAGCATGTTCGTAGAACTTTGAACAAATAAAAAATTTGGGCTTGCATATGAAAAGCAAAGAAGTGAATTTGGAGTGATGAAAGTAATTTTGAACTTATTAACCCTAAATCTAATATTACACTTATAAGAATGGCTCATGAAAAGTGCCACTCGAGGTATATTAGATCAACATCACAATAGAGCAGAGGCTCTATCGGTATCTGGTCATGTTTTAATTACCAAGGTATTTGTATGTACCAAACATATTCCGATAGAATCATCTTTAGATTATATGTAGATATCCTGGAAAACAACTTCATTCCAGATAATTTTGAGCTTAGAGATGAAGATTAAAAGGTTCAGCAAGATAGCGCTAAAGCTCATACTGGTACATATTATGCAAAGGAATGGTTTGAACAAAACAGTATTGTAGCAATGTCTTGACCACCATACTCACCTGATTTGAACCCTATAGAGAACATCTGGGAATGGATAGACTGTGAATTGGCAAAAGTTCAAATTACCAGTCTGGAACAGCTCAAAAAATTGGTAAAAGAGATCTGGTTTAGAGTACCAGTTGAGATGTGCGACTGATTAATTGAGTCTATGGCAAGAAGAGTCTTAAATTGTATTAAAGCTTCTTCTCCTTTCTCAATAAATCTATAATTTCTTAAAGAAAATAAAGCAGGGGGTTGACAGTGGAGGTAGAAAAGCTTGAATCATTTAACTTTCAAAGAAATGAATCTTTGAATGTGATGAAAGGAATTTGGCATGGATTATTTATATTCTCTAAAGATCCAATTTATTCCAAAAAGGGTCCGCTATTGTACATCAATTCAAAAGAAAAGGTGCAAATGAAGTATTCAGAATAAGTGATGAAATAAACACTTCAATGGGTAATCGGAGAAAAACACGAAGACTGACAAGGACGAAGAGGCTGCCGCTTAATTAATGTAAATACTTTGAAATCAACTTAGATTGCGCATCGTTGTTAATTCATTTACGTTTTTAATCTGATTGAAAAATGGTTTTACATTAATCCATATAATCCTGGTTATTCAAAATGTAAAAATTTACTTCCTCAAGTTTTTAAAAAGCATGGACTAGTTATATATATTTTTCACTCGGATTAATAACCATGTGGCCATTTCAGAAGTGAGTTCAAAATCATCCATCTGCAATAAATCAACATAAAATAACTGCAATGTTTGAGTTTGACTCGTGAAAATTTTTATTAACATATTAGCAATGTTTTCTGTTTTTCAATGTCTGTATTATTTTACAGTTTAAGGGCCTATTTATATGGAAAGCGGGCTGGCTCGTTTGCCGAGATCTCGACGTCGTCCTTATTTCATCTTAATTTTATTTTGCGTTTATNATTTGAACAAATAAAAAATTTGGGCTTGCATATGATAAGCAAAGAAGTGAATTTGGAGTGATGAAAGTAATTTTGAACTTATTAACCGTAAATCTAATATTACACTTATAAGAATGGCTCATGAAAAGTGCCACTCGAGGTATATTAGACTAACATCACAATAGAGCAGAGGCTCTATTAGTATCTGGTCATGTTTTAATTACAAAGGTATTTGTATGTACCAAACATATTCCGATAGAATCATCTTTAGATTATATGTAGATATCCTGGAAAACAACTCCATTCCAGATAATTTTGAGCTTAGAGATGAAGATTAAAAGGTTCAGCAAGATAGCGCTAAAGCTCATACTGGTACATATTATGCAAAGGAATGGTTTGAACAAAACAGTATTGTAGCAATGTCTTGACCACCGTACTCACCTGATTTGAACCCTATAGAGAACATCTGGGAATGGATAGACTGTGAATTGGCAAAAGTTCAAACTTCCTCAAGTTTTTAAAAAGCATGGACTAGTGATATATATTTTTCACTCGGATTAATAACCATGTGGCCATTTCAGAAGCGAGTTCAAAATCATCCATCTGCAATAAATCAACATAAAATAACTGCAATGTTTGAGTTTGACTCGTGAAAATTTTTGTTAACATATTAGCAATGTTTTCTGTTTTTCAATGTCTGTATTATTTTACAGTTTAACTTAAAAATAAATTATGATATTTTAGCTGATGACGAGTTTCTCCATTTAATTGCTGTTACTTTTCTTTGCCCAAAGTTTTGTTTTATTTCTTTGATTGCAAAATGTGACGTAAATGTTGCGTAAACTTTTCTTCCGCACTAAACTATTCGCAAGATTGCGAACACTTTTAGCAATACTGATAGTAATTGGTATACTGAAAGATATCTCGTAATGAAATTCTCGACACTTTCTCGGTAATCAGTTTATTTATATCCCGTCATTGCTGTAAAGGTTGCAATTACTATCACAAAATTTACGCAACATAAAACGTCTATTTATTTTTTGCTGTATTAATGATAAACGTCTATTTACTGTTTGCTGTGTTAATGATTTAAAAAAACTACAAATTTTTAGACTCGAAAGAAGAATAATAAACTAAAAAATCAGGTGAGTTGTTGATTGCTTCAATTTCCATCTTCATATATATTCCATGTTCTATTTATATAAAACAAGCGCACTCGCACACCTTTTTACTTATTAACACCATGAGACGCATGAAAATGCAATGATGATGTGGAAAATGTTGATATTAGACTAAGATGTAAAGCAATTTATCTACAGGGAATATCAGAAGAAGAACTTCTCCGTCAGCAACAAGCATTAATCGCTCAAGCACGCGCTGAGCAAGCACAGGTAATGCAAAATGTTGCAAATCTATTTAGAATAGTCACCTTTTATAACGAGCTAAGATTGATTTGCTTGTTGCAATAGCAACAAAGATTTTTTTAAGAAGAATATTGAACACATTTAATAAACCTATTTTTTTTTTTTTTTTTTTTTTTTAATAAAAAGATTTCAAATAGTAATGCAAACAGGTAATGCAAAATTTTCGTTTTTTCTTAAGAGTAAAAATGTGTCATGTGGGGCTAATTTCATCTAAAGATATTTTCATAAATAGGAAGAGTGGGTGCACCTACAGCAACAATGTTTTCCGCCTACATCCTCAGGCGCTGGTACAGTCCCCATGCAACACTTACATACTCTACAAATGCATTCAGAGAACGGCATCAATTCCTTAGGACAGCAATCTCCGCTGAATTACATGTTCCAAGCTAACGACAAGAATCTTTTGAACAATTCAGCCATATTGAATGATTCTACTAACGAAAAAGTACACACTCTCCACAACGGACTAAATCACGTTGACGCTTTTGGTAAGACGTGACCTTAAAGTACAACTAGTTTCTAATCGGAGAAAAGTGTGCAGCTATTTGTTGCCTGGTTATATTTTATATGGTCTTTAAAGAGCGCAAAAAAAAAACAAAAAACAAACAAACAAAAAACGCCACAAACGTTTTTGCAATCTGTTCGCATTGCAGTGTTTCATGTATGATATATGGCTATCTTATTACACTGTGTTCTGTAAATCGGTAAAATGGTCATCGAATAAAAAATTGCCAGCCTTTGCAATTTTATTTTTCCTATCTTTTTTATTTGCGGAGACTGATCTTAAATTGATCTTTGGCCTTTAGCCTTATTCACAGTGATCGCTCAAAGACGATTAGCAGATCTTCAAAATAAAAAAGTTGCAAAAAAAATGTCAAACGAAGAATATTTTTATAAATTATTCACTTTTCATTCGCTTTATATTTTCTGGTGCAGTTTAAAAATCGATTTCCGGACAAATAATTATCTTAGAGTAAATAGTTTTTAAAGTGTTTATTCCAGGAATTAAGAGATAACGCAAGCATTTTTATAATTGAATTTGTAATCTAAATAATTCTCAACATATCGACTGTATAGAGAACAAATGTCCACACTTTCATGAAATTGATCTTTTATTATATTTTTACAAGCAAGTAACCTTAGGTGGCTGATAGAGTTGTGATATGTATCACAAATGATATCCATCATTTAGCTGTAACACAAAATAATTTATGTATTCTAAAAAATGGTTTTGATCATTTCAACTCGTTTTTCTCCATGTTTTGTTTTTTGGACATTCATTTGCCCTCTAAAAAGTCGATTTAGTGAACTTGTATCAAGATAAAAGTTAGCGAACCGACACGGATTTACACTTACGTTGCTCAGAAAGTTTATAATATTTTAAATCAGAAGAATTTCAACAAAAAAATTCCAATCGGATCTGCCACTAAAATGAAGTAACATTTCACATACCGCTCTATTACCAACTAATGAAGTAACATTTCACATACCGCTCTAATGAAGTAACATTTCACATACCGCTCTAATGAAGTAACATTTCACATACCGCTCTAATGAAGTAACATTTCACATACCGCTCTAATGAAGTAACATTTCACATACCGCTCTAATGAAGTAACATTTCACATACTGCTCTATTACCAACAATCTATACCTCAGTTATCAAAACTTGTTCTCTATCTCTTGATATGCGCATACACTTTGATATTTCTTCTGCTCTCGTGGTTGTTTGACAAACTCGATGCCTGTATAAATCGGTAGGAAAGTTGATTTACTCTTTTTAACCGAAATGGGCTTAAATTGTGGAACTTTATTGAATTTTTCTTTCAAAAAGTATCTAAAAGCTATAAAAAGAGTAATGCGAAATCCCCGAAGCCAAACACAATACTGTTGAAATCAGGATTAGTATGGCCTCATCCAATCATTCTACTTCGGAATGCAACGAATGTTTTATTTTCTAATTTTGTTCTTATAAAAAGAACAAAGTTGGAAAATAAAACGTCCTGCATTAAAATTTGAAAAACTCACAAGTGCATATGAACCTTTTTTTTCAGTGTCGTTTAAACTTGCAAAAAGCTTCGCGAAATTTTCTATGTTCCCACATTTGTTAGTTGATCACCCAATTTAAATCCAATTAACATACCTAGGGTTCTTGTAAGCAATTCCGCTATGTCATCTCGTAACGATATCAATCCATTGCATGAATTTACAATGACTTCTACAGTGCTGATCAAATCTTTCGCGCACTTTAAGATTTAATATTTGGTAAAATTTTTCTTTAAATTTAATTTCAAAGCGATTTTTTTTTATTTTTAAAATAAATATAAATAAAATTCAAACAGCAAACAAAGTTAACAATAAAAAAAAAAAATTAAAACGCTCCAACTGTAAAAGGTACTCAGCAAAATCCAAACTTAAAATAGAGCTAAATCTCGTATATCAAGTAAGAAAATCGAGCAAAAACTTAAGTTAAAATATGAAGAAATATTTTTAAATTTAAGTTTCACTTTTAAAGTTCACCATTCAACAAATTAAAATGATTTTAAAAATAACCAATAAAATCAAAACAACCCATGTGAATAAAAAAATGTAAATATTCATCCATAAAACTCACTTCGTACCTCATGATTCAAACTAGAGCTTATCGACAACTTAAATTTAAATTGTTGTTTAAATCTAAATTGGTTATTCCTAAAGCACTTTTAAGTTTACCATTACTCGCCATGAAATAAAAAATAAGAAAACAAAAACCAAAAAATCTGCTAACCAAACAAATATTAAAGCCGTCCAAAAAAAGGAATATTTAATTCTATAGGCCAAATAAGAAACCCTTTTTTAAACAAAGATAAAACAAACACATTAAGCCACTAATGTGGTCAATTAAGCCACTATTGTGGTCAACCGAAAATTTAAAACTTTAAAAACGACTCAACTATATATTTTTGAAAAGCCCTTAATTTAAGGATTTAAACGCTCTTGGTTTTTCAGATGATGTTTTGTATCGTTCTCGAATTATTGATCTCTTAAGAACATGAAATTCCACCAATTTTCGGAAAAATCGCCCAAAAAAAATGGTACCTATAGTTTAATTTCTTAATATTTTATTTCGAAACAAATCAATACTTGCTAAACTAACGAACAACTTAAAAAAAGTCTCGTATCCTTGACTTCAAAAAAAAAAAAGCCTCAAACTTTCTTTTATAACTAAGTAAAATCGAAACTGAGGGTAAGAATTTCGTGTTTTAAAATTCAAATTATCATAAGGCATTGTAATTGAATTACGCGAAAGCAATCTTATCAAGTGGTAGAAAGAATTTACGTTACGTAGTATCCTTGTGTTAACAAAAAATATTTCTAAATATAGTTTGAGCGGTTTTTTTTTGTGAACTTATATTTTTATGAAGTTGAACATGAAACTTTTGTAGGGAAGAGTTTTTAGGAGAAGAGAAGATGTAGAACTGCAACGTTTTGTTCGTTGCGAGCTTCAGGCTAGCCAAGGTGGTTGCGGAGAAGTAAGGCGCTGAATTGACTGTATTCTGTCCTGTAATACTGCAAAGTGACGCTAAAGTAGTCTACGACGGTTTGCGAGTAGAAAATAAGAATGATGCAAAGAAAATCGAATATGTGCCTTTTTTATCGAGTTTTTTTCTTTGGATGCTTAGCGGGATGAGTTGTGTACGAAGTGGTAGATGAGCGATAAGGAACGAGTAGATATCTCTTTTACTGATCTAAAACGTTTTTCGGGTTTGGAGAAGTAGCCTGACGAGGGGGTTTGTCGTTGGATTGCTGCTAAGCTAAAGCAGTGTCTGATATTTAGATGTGCTAAATAGACTATTGACATGATGTTCCCGAAAGTTCAAAGTCAAAGAAAAAATAATTAAAAAAGTACAAAAAGTACGAAAAACTACAAGCATATCGCAAGAGACGCGAGAAGCGCGCTAGTATCTACCACATTCTGATGAAAACAGTAGTACGAACGTTATAGCAGAAGCTTGAATAGGATTATTTTACACATTCCTTTTTTCACAAACAGAAGTATCTTTATGTTTCTTAAAAACTTAATCACATTCCAAAGCGTTTTTGAATGTAAATATATAAATAAAATAAATTCCAATTTCACAGGCTCGATACCATATTGATATGCTGCAAAATGACTGCAAGTGCAACAGTTAAAGTAACCGTTTTATTTGCAGTAGTAGCATTTTATCATGTAAAGCAAATTACACAAAAAGTGTTCAAAAATACTTTAATATAGGAACAATTTTCCACTTAAAATTATTTTTATACAAATTTTTAAATCCATAACTTTTTAAAAATCTCATTTTTTGAGTTTTTTTGAGGCTCAATCAATTAAAACTTTTCGCAGAAAACCAAACTTAAGTTGAAATGCTCTAAAAATATTCTTTTACTTCTTAATATGTCGATTTGATCAAAAACCATTGCGAGAAATACCTACTTAAAAGTTTTAACGACAAATTTTTATTAAATTCTGCCGTTCTATATTTCAAAAAGCTTTTATTGTTCCGACTACAAGTTTTTCGAAGTTCCTGTAGACGTAATCTATAGTCTGCAGTTCGTAGAATATGAGATTATGTAAGTATTATTTCTTTGAAGACGATGACGAAGTAACTGAGGGACTAAAACGATAAGAAAAAATAGAACAAAATAAAAAAGAAGTGAAAAAATTTCAATAAATTTTCATGAGACAAAAAAAAAAAGTTGTATTTTAAGCAATTACTTTTTTTTGGCAGGAGTTTTGACGCTGCTTGATGTTGTTGCTTTCAAAACTTCTTTTTCCTTGATACCTACTGATAAATATGAACAAAGCTTGACCAAATCTCAATCTCAAAAAACCATTGTAATGAAGTAAGACAAAAGAAATATTTAAAACAATTTGTCAGCTAGCGAGGAGAGTGTCTCAGTTCATGATAGCAACTGTAAAAGGGGAGCGGAGTACCGACCTATTTTCCGCGTAAGTACAACAGACGAACTACTCCTCGTGCTTTTGGAAGTAACTAAACAAAAAATTAGAACAACTAGTTAATTCAGTTTTTATTAAATTTCCATGGCAACAAAAAAACTTTTCTCTTTAAATGCCTAATTATTTAAGAAGTTTATGAGAAGTTTTTAAACTCATCCGTGCTGCACCAATTTTGGATGACATACAGGGTGGGGCAGCAAAACTTAGAAAATCAAAAACAGTATACATAATTTAATTTTCAATAACCAACCAAATGACATAAATATATCTTTAACAAATATTTTTAGGGGCATTAAGAAGCATTTTAAATGTTTCTTAATGGCCCTAAATATGGGCACCTATGTTGTCTATCTAAAGGCGTTGCAACTGTTCAAAATGAAGCCCCTAGATACTTTGTCTTATACTAATCTAAATACTTGGTTAAGATTATCGATACGAAGATGGGATGTTCTTTTGATTGAGTGTCCAATTTGCCCCAAATTCCATAGTCCAGGGGAGTCAAGTCAGGGCCAGAAGGCCAGAAGGTGGTTGGCCAAAAGTCTGCAAAAGTGTCAAAAGTGCAGAATTTCTACACTTTTTTTGCAATGTAAGGCGGAGCATCATCCTGAATCTACACATAACTATCCCGTTAGGGTAGTTCACCTTCAGTCTTGGCAAAACTTTGTACCTTAGGACCTTATAACAAACTACAGCTCCCACTTTTCCAACAGGTTGAAAAAAATGGAGAGGCATTTTTTTTCCATCAGACGCCACAACTTCCAGAACCATAACTTAAGCTGTGTGCTTGGTTCTAAAGATTCCTTTCACACCAGAAGGTGACTTAGCAATGTACCGATCGTTGCGATGGTTTAAAACCACATCAACAGTAAATATTTTTTCATCAGATTTTTATAGTTGGTCCATGTAGCTTCAGGTAACGCAATATTTTTTGGCTTTTTCATGTTTTCTGCATTTCAACTTTTTGGCCAAAAGGTGTTTTAAGGTCCTTGTATATGACCTTAGCTGTAAATCAGTATGCACAGGCCTTCTTATGGTCCGTGGGCTAACGTTCATGTTCCAGGATAACTTTCCCATGGATTCCGTAGGATTTTTCAATACTTTGGTTTTGAGAGACTTTAGAAATACGAAATTGTGGCCCTTAACATTGTAGACACTGCTCATAGACACCCCAACAGTCTCTGTAAAACGTCTAGTTTTGACTCCAATAAGAAACAAGACTGCCATTTTTTTTTCTTTTAACTTCCTGACTGAACATAGTTGATCCTATTATTAAAACTACTTTAGAAATTAATTTTTTAATCTTTCACACTGAAAAAGAAAAAATTATATTATTATACACAATCGAGAATATAATTTTAAAAAATTGTTCAAGATATTCTAATTTTTGCTGCCCCACCTTGTACCTTGAAAACTTATTTGTCAAAGTTGTCACATGAACAAATAAAAATAAAGGTTGAAACCTGGGCCTTCATTTCAAACTGTACATAGATAGTTTTTAGAGTTTAAACGTGGTCGTACAAGCGTTGAAAATGAACCACGTAGTGGACGACCAAAACCTGCAACAGCGCAAGAAATCGTTGAGCAAGTACATTATCTTGTTATCGAAGATCCAAGTTTAACCAAGCGTGAAATTGCTGATATCATAGGTATCTCAGATGAAAGTGCACTTAATATTTTATATGAATTATTGCAAATGATAAAGCAATTTGGAAATTTAGTGCTGCATTCGTTAACGATTCAACAAAAACTAGATCCAGAAAAAAACTTCTCCGCGTAATATGGAGCGTTTTAAGTAGAACAAAACCGATTTCTTGCATCGTTTTATTGCTATGGATAAGACTTGGATCTACCACCCTACATTGACCTACATTTAACCACCATGACCATACATTGAAACAACAACAAACTGATTGCAATGGACTGAGGATGGTTGTTCAGCTCCAAAGCAGGTGAAGTTAGGACGATCGGCAAAAAAGGTTATGGTATCAATTTTTTTGAATGCAAAAGGGATTTTATTGATTATCTTGAAAAAAGGTAAAACAATTGACTCTGAATATTATTGTAACATTTTGGATCAGTTGGATGCTAAAATTCGTGAAAAAAAAATCTGGTTTAGCGAAGAAAAAAAATCATTTTTCATCAAGATAATGCACGTGCTCACACAAGTGTTTTGACAAAGGCTAAATTAAATGAATTAAAGTACAAATTGCTTGAACATCCACCGTATTCACCAGATTTAGCTCCAAAGGACTACTGCCTTTTCAGAAACTTGAAAAAATTCATTCAGGGAAAGCGTTTTTCATCGAATGAAGAAGCTATTTCAACCGTAGATTAGTCTTTTGCAGAGCTTCCAGAAAACCATTACAAGTATGGAATAAAATTATTTTAGGATCATTGGAATAAGTGTATTGAAGTTGAGGGAGATTATATTGAATAAAGAAACTAATTTCAAGTAAAAATTTACACTCTTTCACTTTGGCTTTTAAAACTTTCCAACCAACCAATATATTATGTTAAATATTTACGATAGATATTAGGTTGGAAGGAAAGTTCTTTTGCACTTTCATGAAATAGTTTAATTCATTATAATCCTCTGAATAAACAAAATCAATCCACAATATAATCATCATTATTATCAGCAACAATTCTCCGTTCATTACGCAAGAAATGGATCCCATTCTTGTAGGAGCTGCGTGTCTGCACCTCGAAGAATTCACAAATGTCGGCTTCGAGTTGGCAAGAATCATCAATTTCACAAGTCAGAGAAGCGCAGGAAGCCCTTCTCTGACTTGAGAAATTGCAGGGGACGAAAAAAGGTGATGATCGCTTGTACCGATGTCCGGAGAATCTGGTAATTTGAGCAAAATCTCCCATCTTATCTCTATTAGCTTAAGACGTTAGTTTTGCTGTGTGTGGCCGCGCATTGTCGTGCAGAAAACAAATCGTTTGGTGCTATGCCCGCGTTTGAGTGACTTTCTGCCTAAGTCTTTCCAATGGTTGACAGTAATAGTCAGCAATTACGGTGAATGCATAATGTCTTGTACATCCCAATACACTGAAAACATGACCCAGCTGGAATTCATGTAAGATACAGTGTCGAATATGGAATTTCTGATGTGACATTATATGTCAAGTGAATCATCTGTACTCGCTTATATAGTTGCGTGGAAATTTCTAGAAAATAATGTACCGTTGATGCATTAAAACAAAATGCTAGATCATTCTAGAAAATCATAGAACTTCCCATGTTCTAATGAGAGCCGTTTGTGAGGGCGCAAGAGCAAAAGAACGTTCTTTTCAACCCAATATTTCGTATAAAAGACAAATGATTTTTTTAACGGATTAAAAAAAAAAAGAAAACACATAACAAAATGTTGAACTTAAATTAAAAATAAATCAGACAGCCAAAAGAGAAAGTTTATAATGTCTTTATAGCATTTGCAACACAGTTTTATTTCAGATAAAATTACGAGACATCAAGATAACTTAATGTTTTTTCTGCCTGAATATTTGTTTATTCGCATATAAGCTCATTCAAAATTGGTCATTATAATTAAATAAGCACTGGGCTTACAGGCTAAATTTATGGGGTACAGGAATTCAATGGGATTTACTTGATAAGTAATCAATAAATCAAGATTTGCACAATATTTAGAAAACATTCACTACCAAACTTTTGGGCAAGAGTTAAAGCCAGAACTAAATAAAAGACAAAAGCTTTAAAGAAATTCTTATTCTTAAATGAAAATCAAAATTGATTTTCATCCTTCAAAGTAATCTTAACACCTAGGATTTTTTAATTTAGAATAAAAAAAGATTTCTAACATTCTTAAAGAACTACTTAGCAAAAAGATTTTTTTATCGAACAAGAATTTTTAATTCATTCCCAAAAGTTATGCACACATTCCTTTTTCAAGATAAACATGAAATTTCGTAAGGAAGTAGTTTAGCTAAGAAAGTTAGGGTATAGTAAGCTCTCATAGTTTGAAAACTTGTTGTTAAAAATCATCAAACTTTTGAAAAACAACTAAAATAATTACTGAAATACAAGTATTCAATCATAAATCAAATGGATTAAGAAAAAGATAATAAATCAAGATACCTTTCTTAAATGAATCCTTAGTGCACAACGAAACTGTACGAGATTTTCTACTTTCACCTTGAAATTCCTTAAAAAGAAACATAAGAAATAGTTAAACTTTTAAATGAGAAAGAAAACATAGCCATGAAACCATAACAAAGAAAAACCAAAACAGTTTCTATAATAGACCCCTTAAAATAAAAACTGACAGCTGCCACACTTGGGTCCATCAGTATTTTTAGTATTTTCACTGTAAGTTTGTCAAAAGCAATCTGGTTATCACAAAACTTTTAATGTAAGTTCCCACAAACAAAAGTAACAAATGTTGAAAATTTTGTTACTGCATCTTATCTAGTTAAAGTTTTTTATGACGCTTCATGTACAATTTTACTGTATGGATAAGATTTATTTAGAACACACATATTTGCAGCTGGATGACCATCTTTACTGTTAATTATTTCAAATATACACATAAACTGATCAGTTACTCTTTAAATAACAGATCTATGGTATGACATCATTTATCACATAATGTAAACAGTACCAACATTTTTAAATTTGGTTGAGGTTATTGATACTAAATTAGCTTAGACATCAATAGACCAGTCAATTTGTTGCCAAAATTTCATGTCAAAAAAGCTATAAGAAGTTTCTGGTAGGATGCCAAAGAGATGCAATTTTTATGGTTATTAGGGAACTATGAGGGACAACCTTATTCTTGGGTAGTTTGATTTCTCACAAAAGAAAGCAAATATGACTGGATGAATTAAGGCTCTGCTTAATGCTTGTTGTATGTGTGTGCCTCACAATTTGCCTGTGAATAGGTTGGTTCAAGAGGAAGGAAGCATTCAGCAGATTCTCAATAATTATTTTTGGATATTGGAAAGTTCTAATAGAAGCAATAACCCCAAAAAACAGATAACTTCATTGACATCAAGTGCTGAATAGAACTATTAAATGCCAAATGCAGGAAAACAGCATGCATGATTTTATTACAGATATTAAAAGTCAAATGAAGGAAAACAGCATCGAACACGATTGAGACTTTCCTCCACCAGTTGCCAAAATGCTACCCTTATCTTACCATTAAAAATTATGGAGATGAAGTGTGTATGACCTTATTTAATAACACAGCTGATAACACTGGCATTTAAGCTGATGTGCTATTTTGGTGGGCTGACATCCATGACAGATGTATCTGGTATATGACTATGTTCACATTTATAAAAATATTAGAAGCAACTGATTAACTGAACTAGAGCAGGATTTTTCATTATAATTGGATGGGACAGAGTAAAAAGTCTGATGGAAGATATCTGCAATCTGTATAAAATTGACAGAAAAATGCCGTTAAAAATGACAAAATCGACACATACTGCTGTACTTCCAAGTTTAGCAAAGGCAAAGTGTATCAATTATAAGGAAAGTGTTTGATGATAAAACTGTAGCAGCATTTGAGATAGTTAAGGAAAATTTGGAATTTTAATCTGGTAAAATAAAATTTGTTAAACTTAAAACAAGTTGGTTTAAAAGGATGAATGTCAACACAAATACAGTTATATAAAGTTCTGAGATGGTAAGTGTAAAATGATTGAGACAATTTCAAACAGTTGTAAGTCATTTTGCAATATTTTCAGTACCTGTAGATAGGAAGAGACTGGAAAAAGATGTGTGCTGACCATGTTCAATGCTTTTACATAGACGTCAGTGATATTTTAGCTGCTGCCAAGGTACAACAACTCCATCAGTTATTGAAAATTGTTATCATTTCCAATTCGTTGCAAAATGTACATGTGGTAACTGTACAGCAACCTCAGATGAACAAGATTTGGGGATGCTACAGGATGTAACAACAGATGACACTGTGAATCTGATGGGAGTCTGTAGCATAAGATCATTTTTGTGGCAGGTTTTTAACACACAAGTATGAAAAGCATTCAGACAGTAAGAATATTGATATTGCAAAGAACTTACAGTAAATTCACTCAGCAATTAGACAGGGAGGGTTATCAGTGCTAAAGTTGTCAATAGTCTACTTCGTTCACAGTGCTGTGCACATCATGCACAACCCAAAGTAGGTTGTAGTAAATATGTTCCAACTTAATTGTTAAATGTTGATGCACCTATAGCAATTAACATCATGGTCTACTGTACAAATGTAAACGTTCTTCTTAAGGCTCAAATTATTTATCAAATTGACAGAGAGCAAGAACTTGGCTATTTGAGATGTAGGGAAAAGTTGCAATTAACAGTATTACTGCAATGAATTGAATATTAGGCATATGACATGAGTAAAAAATGAACATATAATAAAATCATGTATAGACAAGCTACAGCAACAAGATTGTTAACATTTGTTAATTTGGTTTATGGCAACTTGCATTCAAAGTTTGGTAATAAATGAATCACTTTTGACAAAGTTATAGCAAAAAAGCTAATAATATCAATAGACCAAGTTTGCAGACCTAAGAATGGCCAACCATAAGTTATTTGAAGGGGTCCATGGTTGCAATTTAGTTTTTTGTTTTAAATGACTTAATTGAACTTTAAACTATTTTCTAAACAGAATTTGATTTGATTAAATTGAAATTATAACCTCTGTTACAAAATCTTCATATTTTTCTTTTTCAAGATCTTTAATATCAGCTTCACTGGGATTAGCCTATGTAAATCATCACAAAAAACATCAAAAATATTTTTATTAGAGACTAATGGATACAAAAAACGAAAACCTACAAACTTATTACTTACAAGATCTAAGCATACCCGCACAGAATCTAATTCTTCAATAACCTAGGGATAAGTATTTAGCTAGAAAAATGGTAATTTTTTATGACAAAGTAAATAATGTATAACAGTGACCAATAATTTTTGTAAGAGTAAGACAGATACGCACATCAGCAAAACTCATTAAAGATAAATTTGCTTTTAATTGAACCACTAATAGTTTTTTTTTCTCCATTTACATTGTATTTTCACAATTACAATATGTAAAAGTTGAAACTCTTTAACATTAGCAAATGAAATGTTAGACAAGCAACAAAATAATTTTTAAGAACTAAACATTCTTTAATTCATTTGCTTACTATAACTAGTTAAAATTTATCACCAAAATCTTATTATATGTATAGCTTTTGTTTAAAAAAAAATTTTATCATCAGTCATTTAACTATATATTTCAAACAAATGCTTCAATTTTGAATGTTTATTGATATTAACAGCCTCTACTAAAAGCAGTAACTTTTCCTAAAGCAAAATATTGCTTACATTCTTTATAGCATCTAAAACATCTTTATCATTTTCTAATGCCATTATTCTTCTTACTGTTAGTTCTAATGTTTGTAATAACATTCTATCTACTGGCAGACAAAGTAAAGACTTTAATAGTGGTAAGGTAGTGCAAAACTTCAAGCGAACACTTATAATGGGATCCTAAAAACAGAAAAAACAGAAAATAAAAAATATGAATAATTTTAGAATTTCATTGAACTTATAAAGCTGAAGTTCTAAGTTGTAGATACAAGAGACCAGGATAAGAGAGACAATAACTCATAAAAAATTTTTTTTAGTGATTGATATTTACTTTATAATATATATTACTTTTATTTTTTAGTTAAGTGAAAGAAAATAAAGAAAAATGAAAGTTATTAAAAAAACACTTTTTCTTACCAGAGCCATCTGCATAGCAACATCATAAAACATGCTTTTGAAAAATCGTCTAGAAAATAATTCTGAGATGAATGGATATAAATTCATAAAGAGTATGCGATATTTACAACTTTCTGAATGAGCCAACACTAGAAAACAAAATTCAAAGACATCTGATAAATTTTTGATATGACAAAGGAAAACCTATCAAAAAAAATCAATCTAAGATAACATGTATTTCACATCTAAAAGTGTTTTAAAATTTCTGGTCTTACAATTTATCAGTTTCTCACAAATTTCTTCTCGCTCTTTAACATTTCCATTGTGTTTCATAAGCGTTAATAAACAATGCCCAGCAGCCAGTTTTATAGGACGCACTTTCTAAAAAGGAATAGATTTACTAGAAGATCCAAAAATTGATGAATGATAACCATTTTAAAAACTTTGCTAACATTACAGCTTAAACAAAAAAAGATTGCTCAAAAACAAAAATAGTTTAACATAAAATAAATAAATCTAACAAGATAATATGAAATAATATTTAAAAAATAATTTAACATAAAAAAACTATAAAAACAAAACATTTAATCAAGCAGTTAATTTTTCAAATCTGTTACAGATCTCAGTGAAAAATAAACTAGACCAGTACAAAATTTTCAAAACTCATTATTGATTATTACATAATTTCAGTAAATTGAGCTAAAAAGTCAAAATAAAGCAGTAAACAAGTATAAATCTTTTGAATATTGGTACAACAAGTAAATTCTAGCATTATGCAAGAGAGAGAGAGCACTTACATTTGTAGTTAGGAGTTTGAGAAGATTAGGAACAATCTTTGTCATAATTTGATCAGATGATTGATAAAAATGCAAGCAGCTTATTGCTTCTAAGTAATGTATATATATTCTCCAATTAAGGGAAGATGATATTCGATCTTCAGATTCAAGGAGTGGTGATATTAACTCAGATATGAAGTTCTTAAAAAATATTTAATTAAAAAACAATTATTCTATTTCAAAAATTTAGTGGCAACTTTTTTGTTGAAAAAAGTATGCTAAAACTAAATTTTACTTCTTTTTTATTTCAGAAATATTTTTTTTAATTTCAGAGTCAGTTTTACAGCTGTTAGTAGAGGTTTTAAGAGTAAACAGGAAAAAAGATGAAAGTAAAAAAAAAAACAAACAGAAAACCAAACAAAAAAATTGTTTTATTTCTTACTTTGTTAATTTTTTTTCTTTATTTGTTAACCTCTCATTTCATAAATAATACACAACAAAAGAAAAAATGAAAACATAACGACTAAAATTGTATGCATACATACTTTACCACCATAAGATTGGAGAGCTTCAAACATTGATGGCAAAGATAAAAGAAAACCATCTAATACCTGATGTAATAAACTGAAGTAAAATAGAAACTTTTTGTAAAAAGGGGGTCATTATTAATCAAATAGTCCAAAAGTTTGGTAATCAGAAGTTTCTATATAGCCCAAAAGCTTGATAATATAAATAGTCATACATAATTCAATGCAATCATTAAATTTGACTAAACTATTAAATGTAATATATACCCTGAAATATAATATTTAAGGCAACTTAACAGTTTAAAGTCAACTTAAAGAATTCACCCAAAAAATTTTGTAGCAGTGATTTAGAGCACATACTAATGGGTGTAGTGCTCTCTAAATTAGTATCTTCTAAGAAATCCTGATTTTTCTCAACTTTTGTTCTCAATTATATTGTTATGGTGCCCTCAATCGATTTAAAAGGTTTCTAAGAAGACTATCCTCATTCATAAATTGAAATGTGTTCAATTATCAGCAATATCAGCTTTCTCTTTGCTCACTTAAATCACACAAAATTTTTATTATGTGAAAGAATTCTTACCCTCTCCAATTCTTTGTTTTTTTTAAAAAAATTTCATTTCTTGAGGACCCAACATTTAAAAATTTTAAATAACAAATATTAGACTAATAAGATCATTACTTTAAAAATAAAATTAAAATCAAATACACTTCAAGATATACATAATTTAATTCTATAAATTAAAAAAAATACACTCATTTTGTTTATATATTTATAGACAAATAACATTTTTTTGTCCATGGTTCTGACTTAGAGCCTTAATACTAAAAATTTCACACAATTGAGCGTTTGGCTTACTAAGCTGATTCCCCTTATAAAAATGAAAACTGTAAAAAGGTTATAATATATTATATCAATGGATACAATTTCCACAAAAACACTTCAGAAAACAAAACAATACATATAAAAAAACAAACAAACATCAAACTTTTTTCATTTAAAACTTAATAAAAGCTTACATAAATATTTGAATCCTTGATTACATCTGAAATAGACTTGTGTATTAAATACACATCATCAGTTAAGATTTTTGCAACCTAAATGCAAGTACATTAACTTTGATAAACATTTTTGAACTTAAGAATGTTTTGTTTTAGGAAAGTACACTCACTGTCATTAATTAATTTAATTATATATTTAGATATTATTTTACTAATTGTCACCCACGTGAACTTTAAGAGCAAATTCAATTATTTATATTTTTCTCAACTTAAACCTGCATTGTTCACATAGGTCATTTGTCAAAATATCAAAGAAAAAAAAAGTTCCTAAAAGCATTTCACCTTATCATGCTACCAGAAATGTGATTTTTTTTGGAGTGGATGTACAATCTTGGGAATAAAGTATAAATGTTTATCTTTTATATTTATTTATGCTAAAAGTGTTGTTAAAGGAAAAAAATGCCTCTCTGTTTAATATAAGTTTCAAACAAACTTTTACCTCATATAAGGACATTGCAACTGCCCTTCGCACTAACACTGATGAGTCTTTCGTAAGAGAAACAAGACAGGGAAGAAGACATGCTTGAAATGCATTTTTGTGAGCACAAGACAATACCATCTATAAAAAGAAACTATTTTTAAAGCAAAAAAACCATTTCATTAGGATGAATTCAATCATGATGATGATGATGATGATGATGAT
>QPEY01000153.1:328342-350006 GCA_014706445.1 Hydra viridissima
TGTGTGTGTGTGTGTGTGTGTGTGTGTGTGTGTGTGTGTGTGTGTGTGTGTGTGTGTGTGTGTGTGTGTGTGTGTGTGTGTGTAATTAAATTTTTTAACCAAAACAGTAAATAATTTCTAAGGAAAATTGTAAAACTGAAAATATTTTTGAGATGAAATTATAACTTATAGCTGAATTCAAAAAAGCTTTTTGTATATGTGCTTTTAAAACATTTTTTTTATTACTACTTTTTTTAGCTTTGTTACAATATTTTTTATCAGGTGTATATAATAAGATATATAAATCTTTAAAAATGCTTTTTATTCTTAATTATAAAGTCAAGTAAAAGTGCAAATCTCCATTTGAAAAAATGTGATTAACTATATGTTCAAGTTGAATTACAGAAATACAGAACTAACATCATTTTGAAAAAGTCTACCTTTGCTTAAAAATGTCAGAAGATTTGTAATTGTAGCAAGAGCTGCTTGTCTAACAACTGCTTCCTCATCTTCAATCAGCATATATAATTCAGGGAAAAGATGTTGTTTTGACAGATCATTTCTAAAACAATAATCAAACAGTTAACATAATAATACTTATTTAAGTACATACCATTATCATTTTAAATAAATGTTTGAAATGAGTTCTGTATACAAATGTCAGATTATAAAATCATTTTCTTTTAAAACTTAATAATATTCTTAGACAAACTGGAACAACATTTGGGACTTGTAACATTTTAGGTATATAAATTATAGAAAATGAATGTCACTACATATAAAAAAAAAGTCACTTCATGTAAAAAAGAAGACAAAATGATGTAACAAACAATTTATGAAGCCTTACACATATAATCAAAAGCAATAGACATCCATCCAACTTAACAAAGCAATAGTATGACCTCATTTGAGGTACTGGGAACAATAAATCTACTTCAGATAGTAGAAACATAATGTCACTGTAATTGTACTTTAACTATTTAGCACCAATTATGAATGTAATGAGTTTGCACATCTTCTTTTTCCATATCCTATTATCAGCAGTCATCAGACTTTTCATCTTTTTGTTTTAATCTCATCATAATGATTAAACTTTGACTTTCTTTTATTTTATCTANAATACAAAAGTCACATGTATTTACCGGTAAATTAACAGCACACCAATAGCGACATTGTGCTCCTTTATCCTCCATTTCAAGTTGAACTATTTCTTGCTTAAACTAATAATTTTTTTGAAAGTTATTTTATGCAAATCAAAATACAATTAAAAAATCATAAAAAGTTAAAGAACGCATAGTGTTCTACCTCAAGTAAGTTTGGGTTACCAACAGAAGGTAAGCTAGTATCATTGCTTCCATGATAACACAACACTTGATAGCAGTTCAATAACAACAAACCTTCATCTTCAGTGATGATACCTGCAACAAAAGTCTGCAATTGGTTGTCAAATTTGTATTACTATTAAACAAAGATTTTCTTATATATTTCACCAAAAGAAACTAATGAATTAATTCTATTGAATTATTTCCTTAAAGCCATAAAAAAAAAAAAATTAAATTCTTGTTTAATCAATTTTGGTTCACATAAAACTTTAAATTAGATATGAATAAAAAAGTTATTAAACAACTTTTGGATTTTCTAAAGTATTTTACTAAAAGAAACAATAAAACTAAATTTTTGAGATAGAATCACATAAAATCAACATAAATGAATAAATTTTTGTTGATGTTAGCTTATCTATGGTGGGGCTAACAACTAAAATATTTCATACAGCTGATTAAAGTTGTAAAAAAACATAGAAAACAATAAAATATGTTGACAAGCCAAAAGAATAATAATGGTAATTGTTACCTGATAGATCAAAGAAAATTTTTCCAAAAAGTTTAGCAACAGATATTAGTTCATCAAAATGTTTTCTTATTAACATTTTGGCAACAAATTTCAAAATAACACTTTTCAATGAGGTCTCCAGGTAACCTAAAAAAAGAAATTACTAGAGAGATTGGTGTATATTAAGAAAAAGTTTGGAAAATATAAAAAAGACAAAAACATATATACATGCATATATATATATATATATATATATATATATATATATATATATATATATATATATATATATATATATATATGTAATTAATTTTTTTAACCAAAACAGTAAATCATTTCTAAGGAAAATTGTAAAGCTGAAAATATTTTTGAGATGAAATTATAAGTTATAGCTGAATTCAAAAAAGCTTTTTGTATATGTGCTTTTAAAACATTTTTTTTATTACTACTTTTTTTAGCTTTGTTACAATATTTTTTATCAGGTGTATATAGATAGATATATAAATCTTTAAAAATGCTTTTTATTCTTAATTATAAAGTCAAGTAAAAGTGCAAATCTCCATTTGAAAAAAATGTGATTAACTATATGTTCAAGTTGAAGTACAGAAGTACAGAACTAACATCATTTTGAAAACGTCTACCTTTGCTTAAAAATGTCAGAAGATTTGTAATTGTAGCAAGAGCTGCTTGTCTAACAACTGCTTCCTCATCTTCAATCAGCATATATAATTCAGGGAAAAGATGTTGTTTTGACAGATCATTTCTAAAACAATAATCAAACAGTTAACATAATAATACTTATTTAAGTACATATCATTATCATTTTAAATAAATGTTTGAAATGAGTTCTGTATACAAATGTCAGATTATAAAATCATCTTCTTTTAAAACTTAATAATATTCTTAGACAAACTGGAACAACATTTGGGACTTGTAACATTTTAGGTATATAAATTATAGAAAATGAATGTCACTACATGTAAAAAAAAGTCACTTCATGTAAAAAAGAAGACAAAATGATGTAACAAACAATTTATGCAGCCTTGCACATATAATCAAAAGGAATAGACATCCATCCAACTTAACAAAGCAATAGTATGACCTCATTTGAGGTACTGGGAGCAATAAATCTACTTCAGATAGTAGAAACATAATGTCACTGTAATAGTACTTTAACTATTTAGCACCAATTATGAATGTAATGAAATTGCACATCTTCTTTTTCCATATCCTATTATCAGCAGTCATCAAACTTTTCATCTTTTTGTTTTAATCTCATCATAATGATTAATCTTTGACTTTCTTTTATTTTATCTATATTTTGTTGCTCAGTTTTTTATCATTGAGCTTTGTATGTTTCCTTGCATTTGATTGCTTTTGGAAGAAGCTTGTAACGTTCGTACAATCCTACAAAAGGTAACTAGAATAAATGAAGCAGCCCAAATAACAACTCCCAGTATTACTGACTATTGATCAAAGTTAATATCATCTACACCAGTAGCAACTCTGATTAAATTGCCATTTATTGGGCAGGATGTGACTGCTGATGCCAAAAACTGGCAACTATTACTGCTGCCTACAAGTGATTTCAAATCCAAGCTGTGTGTCTAGCCATCAGAGCTGCCACCAACTGAAACAGTGATGAGTGTTAGGAGCACTAGCTGATGATCAGAGTTATTAATTTCAATTGGGATAACGGTAGGTAATTAGCTAACAGAGTTCTTTATCAATGTACTCATTTCCAGCTCAAATGCAACTGCTTACTTTGTTTTGGTAGCTACAAAGTAGTCATCTGAAAATAACTCAGTATTGAATGGGATTATTCCAGTGTCTACAATTTGCTTATGGTATTACTAATACTTGCTCTTTTAAAATAAGCTGCAATTCTCCCATTAGTCTACCCAGTTATCTACAAAGCCAGCACTAAATATTTTGGTTATAGTAGATCTTCAAACTTTTGAACACAGACATGCCTAAAGACTGCAACTTACAACAGGATAAAAATATTCTGTTTTCAACTGTCTCATTTCTTTATCAACAAAAGGTTTTTTTGTGTGATTCCTCTGGCCATCCATGATAAGAACGTCTGGTATGTGATGCAAAAAAAAAAGTTTATAAAATGATTAACCAAACACTTCTTCAGGTTAAAACATTCACTTAATTACTTTGATTTAATGACAACTTGAACAGTTCAAGTATATGAGTTGTGATTTAGCAAGGCTTCATTCTAACTTTTATGAAGATCATCATTTGGAAAATTATAAGCTCCAAAATAACTGATGCACCAGATGTTTTTCAGTTTCAGCAGCATTTTTGCACTTGCTTGATGTCATAAGCAACCAGTATTTAAAGATATACAAATAACATCATAGTTATTTAATGTAACCTATTGGATGAAATTTGTAGGGAGCTAATAACACTACTGATCTGTCAACATCCCTATGAATAGTGATACAACATTTGTATAAAATATTTTTTTCAAATATTCAATTCAAGTGTCTAACAGAAAAAATAGAACACTGAAAAAATATAAATAGCTTACTCTAGCATTTTTATCATGTTTTCAAGCTCAATGCACATCCTTGCCCGAACATCTAAGTCTATGTCTTGACATAAAGATTTCATCTTTGGAATGAGGTCTGACAAAAGTCTATAAAATATTTTTCAATAATTTTTTTGGCAACTACAAAACTGAACTATTAAGAAATTCATTTAAATTAACTTTTACCTACTTCTTTTTATTGACAACTGCAGCCAATGAACTAACAACTTTACAGCACACTTTTCGAGTTGCAGTGCATTGATTCAATGAGCAGTTTCTCATAAGGAATTCTGAGAGCTTTTTTTTTTAAAATAAGGATATCTTAGTAATGTTATTATTTTTTGACAAAAAATAAAAAATAATAATAATAATGATAATAACATTAAGATACCTTTTTTTAAAAAACAGAAAATAAACCTTGAATAATTCCTAATTTCTTGCGCCTTATGATTGAAATGCTTATAGAGAGTATCATTCAAAGTAACAAAAATAATTTATATTTACTTTACTTTCCACAACAGGTAAAGAATGATCATTTTTCTGCTTCAGAATACATAAAAAACATACTAATGTTTCCGACCAAGCATCACATACCTCTAAAGATTAACACATATATTCATAAGAATAGGTGGTAAGAGACTTTCATAACTTTTATGACATCATATTCTTTATATCAACAGAGTAGGTTCTATCACTTACTTTATTGTATTAGTAATTTAAAGCATATTAAAGATAAACCATTCCTCTTCATACCTATGTCTCCAGACAATAACTCTTTTAAAATATGGTCCAGGAAAATTTCAACAAACTTTTTGCTTTCCAAAAACTGTTTTCTTAACAAACGACATAAAACAGTAGCACCAGCTATTTGAAGTTCACGTGATTTAATGTTTAAAGAATCTCTCACAAGTGGCAAAATATCTTTAAGACAACCTGGTAATTCTTCTTTTAAAATATTATCCAGTGAATCAATTGTACTAATTTTTTGAATTTCCTGGCCATTTCTATAAAAGAAAGAAAAATAATTACTCTTCAAAGTAATTTGGTATTTTAGTAGAGTATATTTCTTAATAAACAATGATTTGTAATAACACACATAAATGTATGCATGTATGCATGCATGTATGCATGCATACATACATGCCTACATACATGCATACATACATACATACATACATACATACATACATACATACATACATACATACATACATACATACATACATACATAAACTTGAAAATATAGCTTAGAAATCTGTACCCCTTACTTTAGAATATAAATTACACGTTGAATTGGTTTAAGATTTTCATCAACAGTCAGTCGCTCAATCTCTTCTTTTGTCTAAGATGTATTTACAATTCTCAAAAATATTTACATTTTAAAAAATTTTAATTAACTATAGTGTATAACATTTATGTACATACATCTAATTTATGTTTTAATAAAAAAATATCTCATGAGGAGACATTCTGATAATCAAGTGATTATTATTTTTGGTGATGCGATGGATTTGAGACAAAACAGTTAAACTTGTCTTCTTACAACTTTTGTGTGTTGTATAGTTCTTTCATCTCTAAGATTTTCCACATTTTCTGATAAAGATAATTCTATTATTTGCTGATGAAAAGCATCTTCCCAAGCCATCTAATGCTCTTATCAAATCTCTTGCATTTAAATTAATCTAAAAGTACATGTAGGATACAAAGTAACTTATCCCGAGTTAAAGGATCTTTTACCCTATCAGACGTACTACAGATAGTAAGATATCTACAGTATTGGCTAGAAAACTACCTTTAAGTTTTTTTTAAATTTTTTTTTTTTTTTTACAACCATCTTTTTTCATTTAATATCAAAAAGAATTATAATGTAATAATTAAGGTAGTTTACTTTTTTTTATTTGGCATATAGGAATTCCAAATCAGAAATTACGCGCTTTCCGTTTGTTTACGATTCGCACACTTTTTAAAAAGAATTGGTATGGAAACAGGTCCAGTGTAAAGGCTCATGAACATTAATTCCTATAAAAATATAAATGAAAGCAACTTGTACTTAATGTAAAAGAGAGAGAGTGTAAATAAAAATGTCGATTGAAATTACCAAATAATGAATTACCAGGGTACAAAGAAGCCTTAGATCTTAAGTTCTTCTTAAAGGAAAAGTTCCTAATTTTTAAAGCAAATCATGAATATTTTTATTTTTTTCTTACATTCAGCTTAACAAAAGGCGACGCACACATGATTGTATAAACAACTGCGATCTCGTGATATCCACGTCACATAAAGTTGTTGTCTTAATCTGCGATAAATACAGATAGTCTCAAGTATTTACTCAAGTATCATCATGGTGTATAAGAGAGTGGAGTTGGTTGCAATTCTACAACCTCTTTTCGAGGAATAACTGTCTGCACATCTTAAATAATGGCTCCAATTAATAAAACTAAAAAGACTACAAATGTTTTTTATAGTGTTAACTTCTATTGTATGTGCCGAACAATTAAAACCATTAATTGGTGTTCTGACTTTTACTCAGCAATTTCATTTTCGTATTTGAAAATGTGAAGAAAAACGTTTGTTTACCAGAATTATTTTATATGATAAGGTATTTTGAAATCTTTGAAATTCTTTATTGTTTTACAAAAATTTTTCATAAACATTTTCCAATAAATTTTAATTAAGTTTGATTGAAATCTATTGGAAAATCTCGGCCTTATTTGCAAATCATAGTAACGCCTTCACCGACACCTCAGAGTTAGTTAATTGTCTCACATGATGCACAGAAATCAGTTTTAAAAGCCATCAAATTTCAGTTTTTATTAAACAACCAAAGTTGCTACTGCAATGAGACAAACAAATGGTGCTTTATCAACTGAGTTTCCTATTATTTTCCACTCAGACCCATTCAATTTATGAAACAGTTCAAGGAACGTTCTATCTTTTTTTCTAGATACAAATATTTAACAAAATAATCAATTATAAGAGTAATAAAATGACCAGAACATTTTTAGAACTTTTTCGTTCTGACTCAGTACCAGATCACATCAAAAGGTTACAACTGTTTCAAAAAATTTTTTTTATCTGTGTTTAGACAAGTCATTCTGTTAAAAAGAATAATATTTCAGTATAATTGTTTGTAAATTTTTGTAAATATGTTTAAGAAATAAGCTTCTATAACAGCAAGGTATCGCTCTTTCTAATTCGCTCCTTAAAAGTAGTGGTATGTTATGTTTCGCATAACTTCTTCTGATGGTATTTTTGATTGTTTGAGCAAACTATTTGAACAAAAAAAGGTGTGAATTGGTTTCAAATTAGCATGTGAAAGAAGTTTTAAATAACTACATATTTTTAATTTGTTGAAAAAATGATTCGAATAAATATTGACGAATTGTATGTACCCGTACCTAATGTATGTTTTACTTACTTGTATCTTTTATACATGGAACAGAACAAATGAAAAGGAAATGTCTTCCTTCGAATTCTGAATCCATGATAAACTTACGCGCTTTTAAAAATTTTAGCGTAAAATTTTTTAAATCTTAAAATTTTTTTATTTAACTATCTAAGGCCGGAGGCCGAACCTTGAAAAAAGCGAACTCGGCGATTCATAATGTAATTGTTCCAAGAATGGAACCTTATGAATTCAAACTTGAATACAGATAACCAATAGTTTCACAGATTTTACCATCTTAATATTATGAAACTTTCATTAATTTTTAATTCTCAGAATTTCCTGCGGTTAAAACGTTTTTTTTTTTTTGTTAATATGAGAAACTGTAAATATTGTTATGCATCTTTTGGCCTCAACAGCTTAAAGTTGAAATTAACAGTTGATTGCAACTGCATGATTATCTATTTTCCTTCGAGTATGAAAGTTTATTAGAGTTTCAAGTGCTTAATATAATGCAATTATTTTATTTTTTGCTATTACCTTTTAATTCTGACAAAAACTGAACATGAAAATAAAGTAAAAACTAGTAATGACGTCATTACACTTATAATGACGAAACCAAATAAAATCACTGCTAAAATTCGGAACAGGTAACTCATGACGCTAAATATCTTTGTATCTTGGAAACCGAATGCTTCTTTCTGGTCGGCTAGCATAATAAATCTGATTTTTGTTTATTTTTGATATGTTTTATGAATGGAGCAATCATAATCTTCTTTCCATTTTTTAAAATAATATGACGAAATGCTGCTTTTAATTATTTTAATGCTGTATAGTTACTAAAGAAACCAGCTGTATTTCTAAATGATAGCTACATATGCACTTTCAAAGACTTTCATACCAATCTACTATATTTACTTAAGGTAGTTTGTTTTTTTTTTCACAAAAAAGAAAAAAAATAAACCTATTTGGGAAACAGAGAAGTAAAAATATCTCCAGAAAAATGAGTGAAAACAAAAATCCATAATAGATGTTTTCACTTTTTTTGTTTTGTTATTTAGAGGAAAGTTGCAACTAAGAAAAAATACTCTTGTATTTCAAAATGATTCAAAGTAATGCGTCCTCCCATTTATTGAGTTTTAAAGAGTCAAAGCAGCTGAAAAAATTAGATGACGCACCCAAAGATAGGTAAAATGATGATGACAATAATGATGATGATAATGGTGATGATGATGATGATGATGATGATGATCATGATGATGATGATGATGATGATGATGATGATGATGATCATGATGATCATGATCATGATGATCATCATGATGATCATCATTATGATCATGATCATGATGATGATCATGATCATGATGTGTGTATGTGTGTGCAAAAACTAAATTTTAAAAGTATTTTAAAACTATTGATTATGACAAATACTAGTTTTACTTTAATATCGGACTTAATTATTTTTCAATCATAGATACAACATTGTTTACATCATTTTTTATGGTCTTGGTTGTGGGACAGCCCTGCCATGGAACTTTTTTATAACTGCTAATAGTGTAATATGATTTTATTATCTATTTTTGAATATTTGAATTAATTTCTGGAGATGTAATCTCATTAATTGAAATATTTACATTTAGTTAATTTTATTTTAGAGTAGATAAAAATTAAAAAATAATACTAAATAATAAGTTAACATTTTAACATTCCAATTTTACATCATAATATACTGACATAAAAATACAGACACAATGAATAATCAGTGTTTGATTTAGCATTAAGCCCAAATGGGATTATATGAGCCAAGAATGTTAATAAATATTTGACAGTACCTGACCAACTTTTACAGGGGCTCATTTACGAAAAAAGCTTATGGGCTCCTGTAAAAAGTGATTAAACACTACTAAAAAAAAAGACAAATTATATAACATAATCTTTATATGAAATACTCAATGTAATTAAATTATTATATAATTTTAAACTTTTAAAATGCAATTTACTTTTAAACTTTTTAAGTACTGTTTCTTTTTTAAACTTTCAGTCCCAAATGTTTTAAAGAAATTAGTAACTTAGAAAGTTATAGAAAATGCCAGCTAGGTAGCTTTTTTGTTAACTTTTAACAAGAACCTGTTTTTTAAATGTTTTGAACCAAAGGAACCTTCTTTTATCACAACTTAGCTCTGCTACAGATGTACATCCACACTTGTGGTAGACATAAACAAACAGACAGACAATCATACATACATTAAAATTGATATATACTTTAAGAGTAATTTTCTTGTAAAATTTGTTAAAGCCTATGATTTTTAGATATCTACCTGGATAATAATGTATATAAAATTTAAAAAAGAATTTAACAAATGTTAAAAAAAAACAACAGCAATACTACTTTTGGTAATATCCCAATTGAGAGCTTCAAAAAATGTAAAGTTCATTTATTTTCTTCTTTAGTACTTTAATATGAAGTTTGAGAATGAACCACTTCTAGCAAAGACCTTTCAAAATTATTTCTCTTTGGCTGCAATGTGTCCAAATTTTCTGATGATGTTTCTTAATGTGGTTTATTTTCAAAGGTAATAGTTGTGGTTAATATGAAAAATCCTAAAGCTGCTTTTTAGTTGTAATAAAAAATAATTTTTGTCAATAACTGTCTCAATTTATTATTTAGATTTTCACGGATCAACCGCATTTGCATTTCGCTATTTATAATGATCATTTTTTCTATAGCAACAACATCTTTGGTTCTTACTAATACTTATTCATGTAATATGCAAAATTTAAGTTGTTGTTTTTTTTCATTTTAGTGATGCAATTTTTATTCTGATTATAATAGTGAGATATTTTAGAAAATAGATCTGTAGTTGTGGTCTTCCTGATTACATCAGTAGTTGCACTCTTCCTGATTAGTATAGTGTTATAAAAGTACTCTATTGGACTTACTATTTATCAAAATGAAAGTTGCAAAAGATTGAAGTATCTGGAAGAAATCTAAAAAAATAATTTTATCTGTTGATTTAACTAGTTATAGAAATAATAATACTAATTATCTTATTAGAAGATTAAATTTTTTCAAAGGGGGTATTTCTCTTTCAACTATTTATGGCATTATTAGACCATAGATAGGTAAAGAAAAAAATTTTTTCTTATTATATTTTGCTTCCTTTTTTAGGGACATTAAGTTTTTTTATTACAACAATTATTATGCTGATTATTATTAATGGTATGTTGGTTGTGTTTATAAATATTAAACATGTAAATTGTTTTTATTCACATTTTTTATTTATGCAGCACATTCTAATTTTTAACTTTAAATGTTTTTTTTTAAAAAAAGCATCAGCTGCAGTTTTTCAAGGAGCATTATTTGGATTTGCTTCTTTATTACCATCAAAGTATTTACAAGCTGTCATGGCAGGACAGGTAATTTTTTCCATTAGTTTAACTTCTCTTCTTTTAATATTGATAATAAATAATTGTTAATATTGATAGTAAATAATTGTTATATTAAAAGAAAGATTAAACTAATGATCATATTTTTTTCCCTCTGAACTTAATACTTATTTTCAAAGTATCAGTTTGAATTTCATTTTAACAATAGCTATCTATTTATTAAACTTTAGTTTAGAGGTAACAAACTTTCAATTTTTTGCAATATTTCTTTTAAAAATAAGAAGTCTCACAAATTTTTTTACAGATTTTCCTTGTCATTGAAATGGTCTTTCACTAACCCTAAGTAAAGAAATTAATTTCCTTCTCCAGTTCTAATGGCAAATCTGCCAAGAGATTTGTAAAATTTTTGTCTTTTAGGGGCTCGGAGGATTACTTGTGTCTATTATAAGTATTATTTCATTGTTTGGTGAGTTTTTTTTTCTGATTTTTTGCTTTCACTTTAAAGGTATGTATTTTCAATGCTTTTTAAAAACCTGTTTCTGCTAAATATTTTGTTTTTAAAAGTTGTATAGTTTTTAATTTTATATGGGTTGATAGGTAAAGTTATTACAAGTGCATTTGGCTGTTTTTGTACTGCTGCAGTTGCATTGATCTTTTCATTGGCTGCTTACATACTCCTTGAAAAATTGGTATGCATCTATGTGCAGATATTTACTTGAAATTGCAAATTTAAAATGCTGTTTATTTTAAAATTAGGAATGGTTTTAAGTAAAATGTTATGGAAGTTTTTAACATAAATTTTGTTACAAGTTTATATTTTTTTCCCAGAAATTTGTGAGATTTTACACAAGAAAAGTTCTATCTAATTGTACATGTGAGGGAGAGTGCAGTAAGTATTTAAAAACAAACTATTGTTTATATTCCAAAAGTAACAAATAAAAATTATTAAATAAACAAAGCAGACTTATGAAATTGCAATTTAAATAAGGTTCGAGATCCTATCCTATGTAAGTAACTCATATTCTTTGAAGAATAGATTCATGTGGAATTAGACTGGTTTTGGGTTTATTTAACTAAAAATGAGAAGTATATCCTAGTTCAACTTTTATCTCCTATTTGTGCATGGATGCTCTTTGTGATGCTCTTCTAGTCAAAAGCTTCTTTTTAGTTGAGGACTGTGCTTCTATTACTAATGGCTCATCTGACATTCATAAAAACAATAATATGACAAAAATTGTGCAGCCAAAAGCAAATGGTACTTTATACATATTTAAAAAGGTTTGTGAAATGTTTTACAACAAAGTTCTTTTCTACTATAACATAGCTTTATAGAAGGTAACAGTGGTTCATTTGAGTAGTGTTCAATATTACTTTTATTATAACGTCTCTTAACGTTCTGTGATGTTAACGCAAAATTTAAATTCAAAAAAAGAAAATCGATTTCTTTTTTTTATTTTTCAGATCTTACCTGCAAGTCTATCAGCTTTTTTAGTATTTTTTGTGACACTTTCTGTTTACCCTTCTACAACTGCCAGGGTTCAGTCAAGTAGTACTCTACGTAACCAGTGGACAGGTAAAAATGGTTGACTTTTTTAAATATGCATTTTAGTATTGATCAACGTTCAAAGTTTAAAAAAAAAAGGGAAGTCAGATTGTCAATTTTGATTTTTAGAAAAGTTTTATGTCCCTGTAACATGCTTTCTGTTGTTTAACCTTGGCGATTTTTTGGGTAAGTGTCTCTCTGGATTTGTTATTTGGGTAAGTTGTTTGTTAATTTTGTTTCAAAAAAATCTTTTTGTGGCATAAAGTCTTTTTTGAAAAATATTTTCTGTGAAAGACGGGGGTTAAATAATTTTAGATTCTTGGATAGATTGAAGAATAAGGAAAAAGTTTCATGATTTTAGTTCAATAATGGAAATCTATATTTCAGTCTTAAAAGTTGGAAAGACCACTTTAACCACTTAATATGTGAAAAAAATTACCATATTTTAAGTTCTGTTTTTTTATATTTATAAAATATTTTAAGATGTTTAGGATTTATCTTTTTGCTTCGTATATTTATTAAGTAAAGCTTCCTTCTTAAGCCAAAATCTAGTCGACCCTTGATAATAACATGTGTGGCACGCTTGATATTTCTGCCATTATTTGCACTGTGCAACGCTCAACCTCGTGACAATGGCACCCCTGTAATCTTCCTTCACGATGCTTGGCCTATCATTTTTATAATAGTTTTCTCAATCTCTAATGGATATTTAGGATGCATAGCTGTCCTGCATGGACCAAGGTAATTCTTAGTCATTCTCAGTTTTTAACTACGTTTGACTCTTATTAAAAATATAAGTTTTTGATGTTTTTTTTTGTAAAAGCAAAGAATGTTGAAGAGAATATTTAACTAAAGTTTTAAAGTAAAAATTGATTCGTGTCTTGATTATTCACAGAAAATTGTTAACTACAGTTTACTTTTATGTCAATTGGCAAAATTACTTACAAATTTTAAAGTAAATTTACGTCTCTAGCAAGAGAAATTTAATGTCAAGCGCCTACAAAGGTTGACATAAAATAAAAAATCATTTTACGTGTCTTTACCCTCAGATTAAATCTTTTAATGATCTTGCTGTTCATTATCATAGTAATCTGGTTTTCGTGTTAATTTGAATGTCATTATCTCTCTATTTAAAATAATTTGGATATTATTCTGAATGCGTTGAACTTGGTTGCTAATCTTTAGTTTTCAATTTGTACGAAATTTTATTACTATATTTATATATATATATATATATAATGTATTATTATAGTATAATAATACAAATACTCTTGTGCGTTTGAGAGTGCTCGATACTATTGAATAATAGAGCAATATTTATTTATTTATTTATTTATATAAAATGAATTAAAACATCTTTTTATGGAACTCTGAGTTTCATGCCTTTCGGCAATCATCAGCCATTGTATATCACAATGGCTGATGATTGCCGAAAATAATAATAAAAGATATATATATATATATCTATAAAAGATATATATATATATATATATATATATATATATATATATATATATATATATATATATATATATATATATATATATATATATATATATATATATATATTATAGTGCATGTTGTATTGACTTTCTTACTGTAAAAAAATACAACTTTGTAACACAAATTTATTGAAGTTGCTTACTTAATAGTTTAAAAAAAATAATGTTATTACAAATCATCAAAAGTTGCCGTAATATTTCTTCTAGACTCGTCGATATAAAGGACGCGGAATTGGCAGGAACTATCATGGTTTTTTCTGTTGTGGCTGGATTAGCTTGTGGAGCTGCATTCTCTTTTGCTATTGCTCCAAATCTCTAAATTATTATCATTATTTTTTTAAATGTATTCTATGAGCTCTATTTGTTTGTTTTAGAATTGTCTCGCCTTCCTCACGCAATTTCGACGTGATTTTTGTAAATAGATATTAACTTATTTTTTTCTTCTCATTTTTATTACTTGCTAAACTACTTGCAAACTATTATTTATTCAACGAAATTTTAAATATTTATTGGTATTTATGCAGTAAGAAAGACTTATTATTTAACTCATCTTGTGTATTTATATATATAGTATTTTATTTATTACAATTTAAAATTTTTTTAAAATTCATAAAATTTGAAATTCAATTTTTGCCGTTTTACTTTTTTTAACATACAAAAGTTGTAATGAGAACGGAGAGGTTAGGAATGAGAAAGGATAACTGGTAAATGTACAAACTTCATTTTTAAAACTAAACTAATCCTTTTCTGTATGACGTTTTAATAAAAGAACTTTTTTTCTTTTGTATTATGCGACATACTCTGAAACATACTCAGAAAATTAGTCCAACATTCTGAGTTTTTTTCACGCGTCGTTAGAGAAACTAAAAACTTTGACGTTTGCTATTTTCATTCATTAATTTAATTGCTGAAAATACAAGTAAAAATTCACAAATAAGTAGAAAAACTATACACAAAGTTTTCAAAATTCTATACAATGTAGATATTGGTAAAAAAGAAAAAAAAGTTTTAAAAATTTCTCAAAAAAATTCTAGAAGTTAATCCAAATCCGTTTTTTAACTAAAACGAAATAACATCGAGGAATATAATTTACGAAGAAATAAAATAAAATTTCATTTATTAACAAAAAATATGAAGTATAAAACTTTAAATAAGCCACATTCTGCTTCTTCACGCCTTTCATAGGTAGATAGAACATGTTTTGCTAATAGACTTTTTGGCATTGAATTTTTAAAATATATTAATATATGATTCTATGAAGTAGTAGGACGCACAAAATACCTTGAAAACTGTGTTTTACTTGTACCGTCATTTGAATGTCGAAATAAACTACTTGTGGAAGGCGCAAAATATTTACTAGATCTGCTGTATGAGTCTAAGAAAATAAATTTAATTTCTTTTTTTTTTTCCGAATTGTTTTAAAGAAAAAAGACAAAGCTCAAAGTAGTAAAAGCAAAATTTTAAAAATTTGATTAAACTGATCGATTCATTCAAAATAAAATTAAATAATCACCATCTCCTGCTTGAGAAGAAGTTGGTCTAGAAATAATCAGTGAAGAAGGCGAAGATCTAGAGCTGAATTTCATTGATGTAGACCGCTGAGACAAACCTAAAACAAAATACATTGTAAATAAGCTAAAACAAAATACATTGTAAATAAGCTAAAACAAAATACATTGTAAATAAGCTAAAACAAAATACATTGTAAATAAGCAAAGTTAGAAAAGTCTTCATTTCAAAAAGTAAAAGTTGCATTTAACGAACAATGAAATTTGGTGGAGGCGATATTATGGTGGTGGAGGCGATGGGTTACATTGAAACAGGAAAGCTGGAGTTCATTGGTGGAATTACGGAGGTTTATGTCAACATTTTCAATAAAAAATATTCTGGTCTTAACTCAAAAACTGCGAATGAGAAAACATTTTATCCTTCAACAAGACAACGACTCCAAGCATACGTCAAAGAAAAAAAAAAGCTTTTCATCCGGAAACAGAGTTATTTGAATAGCCGGCTTAAATTCCAGATCTCAATTCAATTGATCACCTGTGAGCTACTCTGAATCAAAAAGCTGGCGCACAACGTCTTAAAAAGAAAGAAGAGCTGAAGATGTTGCTCCTAGAAGCTTGGACTCAAATTGGTCCAGATACGGCAAATAATTTAGTTGAAAATGGAAATCAATTGGCAGAAGTCATTAAAGCCAACGGTGGCTCAACTCGATACTAAAAAGTCACAAAAATTAATCATACTGATCTCAAAAACCTTTTTTGGATAAATTTTTTAACGTGAAAAATTTGTTTATGCAAAGAATGTTGACGTAATTTTGTTTTTGTTACCTGAAACCTTGATTAAATTCGTTTTCAGAATAACCATAAATATTTTCATCAAAAAAACTTATTATTTTTTTGAAATAACTTGCTAAAGTGTATTTTTCACAATAAAATTTTCTCTCTAACTGTAATGTCTTCTGTAAGTCCATTAGTCAGATTCTTCCAATTAGAAAGGGAGTTGAGTTGGCACGGTACTTTATGGGCTCAATATCGATTTCCTTAATTAACCTATTCTAGTAGGAAGTCACTACCTGCTGGTCCAAAGAAAACCCTATGGTGGTTTGAAAAGGTATACCTTGCTGACTTCAAAAATGTCTTTCTTTAAATCAGGCATTGAAGGAGGCTTCAGAAAAAAGCATTTAAAGTTTGACCAGATTCAGAGAGTAAATGACAGCCTTTCTTTGCATTTTTACAGCATTAAAAATGCATTTAATTGTCAAAAAATACATTTAATTGTATTTGATTACCATAGCTATATTTTTTGAAAGAAAGATACAAGCATGAAGAAAATTAAAAACTAAAAATAATAATATGAATAAATCAAAATAAAAACCACAAAATTTAACAGAAAATAAGTTCTCTTCTTTAAAAGGATGTGTGATGCAAACTCTCAGTAGCCTGCTCACTGTAAATGCCAAGAGTAGTTTTTTTCTTGAAATATAAAATGCTCAATGTGATGAAAGACTGTGTTGACCTCTGGTGTTACAGATACATCAGTTGAAAGAAAAGAAGCTTTGAAATTTTTAATTCTCTTCTTATAGTCTGGCTCCAAATCGTTTCCAAAACAAGATTCCACAACTGCATTGAACTTTCTCAAAACATCAATTAGAGGAATTGCTTGAAAAGTACTCCTGGCTTCAGCAAATTGTTGAAGGTTTTCAATGTTTTTCAAACTCTTTCTGCAGTCAGGGCCTTCAAGCTGCCCTCTGTGGAATGGCTGAGGTGAAATGTGGATAGAAGCCAACCACTGATTCACTTGAGGCCATCTGTCCTTTAGAGTCTTGATCAGAAGGTTGACAACACCTAACATAAGATGGAGTTCCATGAGGGGAACAAAGTCAAGGACAAGCAGGCTATAATTGTTAAAAAAGTGCTTTGCTCTTTTTAAGTCACATTAAGATTTCCTGAAGGCTTCATTAGATTTTTTGAGAGATCCAATAGTTCTTGGAGATCCTGACTCTGCAAGGTTTTTTGAACTTACATCACACCAACAGCAAGGATGTGTATTTGGATGAGACTGAAGTCCACAAATAATGTAAGCCATCTTCATGTCACAAGACACCACAAACTGAACTTCTGATGCTTGAATTAAATCAAGAACTGTTTTGATATTGTCATAGGTCTCAGGAACATTTTCTCCAATTGCAATTATCATTTGACATTTTACTCCTGAGTCTTTTGAAGATCTCTGATACAATTTAAGTTTTTTGCTTTGGTTATTTCCTGGATTTTGGTTCATGACAAGGCTTACTTTTAAGAATCCACCTCCTACATCTATGCCCAATTTGGTTAGAAGATTGTCAGTAGGTGAATGCTTTTCAAGAAGTTTTTCATGAATAAGTTTCAATTTTTTACAATGGGCAATCATTCTAATGGATTTTTCTCTCTTTTCCACTTCACAAAGAACAGATGTTGCGATAAACTGATCTGAAAGGGTCTTGCCATAAATTTGAAATTTAGCAGGAAAATTCTTCTCAACTATTTTTTCACATGCAACAAAGTTCAAGGTGGAAGCCAGTTTTATTATTTTGCTATTTGACAACCCTGTATTTGCTTGAACTAGGTCTTTAGTTATTAAGCTTCCAGATGAGGATGATGTCTGATGTGTTTGTGAAGATCCTATTAACAAAATTTTTGAAACCAATTTGGATTTTCTTATGAAGAAAAATTTACTAGTTATTAGTGAAACTTATAAATAGAATATAAATTTCAGATATGCAGGCAGTCAACATTTTCAACCTTTAAAGAATTACTGTAATTATTATGTGCTAAAAACAAAAATGATTTGTGAATCATGTGCAGCAAATGCTAAAATAAGAGAATGTTAAAATTTTTTACTAAGAAGAACAGGAAATGAATTTCCCCCCCTGAGCCTGTTTTAGTCTGGTTGTTCCTTTAGGAGAAGGTGGTGATTCACAGAGCACATTTTTTGCAATCATGTCAGATGCAAGTTTGTCTGTAGATGCAATCTCAGCTATGTTTTCACGAAAAGCCTTTTTGGTACAGCTGTGAGGTTTTCCTCTGGCCACTAAAGAGAAACAGAAGGAGCATCTTTTCTCTTGATGAATGGCTGGCTTCACTTTCTCAACTTTTTCATTTAATTGTTTTGTCAAGAGATCTTTTGATTTCCCATTCACTTTTGCAACCTCACATATTAGGCAACCACATGTAGTCGAAGACCTGGTAGTCTTGCCTATTCTGATTATTGAAAACTCATCAGAGATCTGGTGATTTTGTTTGAACTCCTTTAGAGGCTTTCCTCAGTACTTTTCTGTGGTACTCACAACGAGCAGATGGAACAGACACATCATCAAAATTTATTGATTTTTGAAGAGTTTCTGTAATTTTTTACTATAGAAACTCTGTTAATTGTCTTTCAGCTTTTTTAAAACAAAAGATATAAATTACTTTTCTATTTTCATCATGGTTTCTTGTTGGTGGCATAATGAAATTTGAATATAAAATTTGTTTTGATTGTTGAAGCTCTTTGTTAGACTCCTGAACTACTTAATCCATTTAGAGATATGCAAAGAACAAACAAATTTTGTGAAAAGTAAACTCAAATTTAATTCTAAAATTAACTGTTCTTTGGAAAAATTAATTTGCTTTAAAATGGGTATTCCTATATCAAAACAACAGATCATAAGAATCATTTTTCTGAGATGTAAAAATAAAAAGGATTAGGAACACAAAAGTATTTGGGATATGAAAAAAAAAAAAAATAGGATGAATGTAAAATAATTTCAAAATTCAAAGGTTGTTTTGTTTTTTTTTAATTTTCCTCCTTTTTAATTTTAAATTTTCTTCATACTTGTATCTTTCTTTCAAAAAATATGGCTATGGTAATCAAATACAGGAGTTTTTTTTGACAATAAAATGTGTTTTTTATGCTGTAAAAATACAAAGAAAGGCTGTCATTTACTCTCTGAATCTGGTCAAACTTTAAATGCTTTTTTCTGAGGCCTCCTTCAATGCCTGATTTAAAGAAAGACATTTTTGAAGTCAGCAAGGTATACCCTTTCAACCCACCAAAGGGTTTTCTCAGGACCAGCAGGTAGAGTTGGATCCATTTTTTGAGAACAGTGAAGTTGATTCAGATTTCTTTTTTATTCTTGCCAATTCTTCACAAAGACTTTTCCTTTTGAAATTCTTCAGAAACCTTTAAGTGGGCAACATTTTGGCAAGTTTGGCAACTCATCAACACTTATTTGATATTTTCCTCGTCAAAGAATGGTATCAACATTTTGGTGTAATGCGATGAGGCTAGGTCAGGCAAAAATAGGCATTGGCCACCAAAATAAAGTTCTTTAATGAAAAGGAACCAATCGGTTTTTTACACATTCCTTTAAGCAGAAGCATTGGTTGACTTCAAGATAGCATGGGATAAAATAGGGCTTTGACGCTTCTTTGTCTGAAACACACTGCCACACAACACTGTTCAAAATTAGCAGTGTGTTGATATTTTGTTGGAAGGAGTTTATACAATATTGCAGAAGTAGAAAGTATCATTTGTTGATTGTGTTGTGCATAAAAGTAAACTCATCATTGATGATTTGCAATTTTCCTTAAAGATCCTGATACAGGCGACTGCAGCAGCAGCAAATTCAGGCTCACTGGTGCTCTGTTCAATTTAGTATTTTTTTCTCTTGCAGCAATTGATGCTTATCTTCCTTTTTAACGTATAATTGATTAACGCTGGGTTGTATCCAAAATTTCGAGCATCTTCGCCTTTGTTGAAACTTTGTAATGGTTTTTGATGCTTGATATTCTTTTTATTCATTGTTTTAGTTATACAACCAACTTCCCTTGATTCTTTCATGGTCAGAGTTTTTTTTAAATAGTTGGTTATGATAAAGATAGTCTTTCTCGGGATATTTCCTGCATTTAAGCTGTTTAGTATGATTTTTTTTCTCATAAGATTGATTTATCACATAGAATTGGTAAATTTGCTTTCTTCATGTTTCTTATTTCAAGCTCATTTTTGAAAAAAATTTATAATTATGCAATTTATTACATGTATGATTATGGAAAATTAAGTTAAACAAAATAGGAAAATGTAATAATTAGTTTATGTCTTTTAGCAGCACTCATAAAAATTAAACCTTGGAAGTATACATTTATGAAAACAGTGAAATAAGTAACATGTATTGCAAAACAGTGAAGATAGTAGCATGTATTACAAAACACTGAAAATTAGCCCAACGGACTTGGTTTTTTGATTTTTTACAATTAATCAATAAACCTGTAAAGAGTAAGTAATTGGGATTAAACAAATTTCCAGGTTATTAAGTAAAGAAAGAATTGTTTAGAACCATTACGTATACAATTCCTTAAAATCTAAAAATCACGATACTTTTATTTTGGAAAATAATAACATAAAGTTAAATTTGTTTTAAAAAATAAATATTTTGTTACTCTGTTTATTGTTTTCCTTTTCAACATCTTTGCAAACTCTACTAGATTCATCAGTATAAGGCTTTACAACTATTGCATTAGAGGGAACTGGTTTCACCAGATCTTGTACTGCTGTAAAAGTCTCAATAGTATTTTCTGGCAATGTAACAGCAGTCGAGGTATTAGTTTGTAATAATGGCACCATTTCATGTGCAGAATTATTGATGGATTTGAGCCATTGATGTCTTGCTAGATTTGTCTGGACCTATAAACAAAGATATTTACCTTTAAAACAAATCAAAGAGAAAAAAGCAGAAATCAACAATTTACAGAACTGTTATATTACACAATTTTTGTTATTCAAAATTTCTAAGTTTCTGTTTTCAACTCAGATTTAAAATAATCCTTGATTCTGAAAAAGGAAGTACCATCATTGTTCATTAAAGATGTTAAAAATTATATATATATATATATATATATATATATATATATATATATATATATGTATTTATATCATCATCATCATCATCATCATCATCATCATCATCATCA
>QPEY01000153.1:358203-377373 GCA_014706445.1 Hydra viridissima
ACACACACACACACACACACACACACACACACACACACACACACACACACACACATATATATTACTGCATATTGTGGGAAAAAAAAACATTTAAAAAATTTTTTCTGTTTAACAAAACTCGCCTCCAGCTAATGACGTCATCAGTACGGTTTATAGACCTGTTATAAACTACGCCATGGATTTAATAAAATCAAATAACTAATAAAAAGATTATCAAAGACATTTTAGTTTAAATTAAAATTTATTCCAAAATTAAATGAAAGAAGATGTATATTAAAATCTCGATTTACTCTACATAACTTCTTTAAAGATATTTTAGCAATGCTAATGGTGTGTTATGATCTGTTAGAGAAACTATAAACCTCGGATATTGAAATGTTTCGACTTTAAAAAAACAGCGACAAAATAACGATAAAAAAAATCATAAAAAGGAAGTCCCAGGATTTTTAAATTTTAGGGAAACAGCACACAAGAAAGAAGTTATTATCAACAAAATTGAAGCCAATTTCGATAGGTAATTTCCAAATATCGGCGTTTAGGTTTCGGTTTTGAACGATGCTGCTCGATGCAATCGTTCAAAATCGAAATTTCGGTTTTTTACGGATTATATTGATTATATACCGTGAAACTTGTAAAAAAGCGAGTGCGCTGTATAGATTCGTGAAAATTGTATAAAGTTGTTTTTTTCTTATGAAATTTTTTCGGATTTCATGTGACTAAAGCAAAAATCGCAATTTTCACCACGGAGCTAAAATCAAAAGCAAAGTCAGAGGAGATTAACAAAGTGATTTCTTTGAATAAACAATCCATGTCATCATTCATTCAACATAAACAAAGCGCCTTCCAGTTATTTTAAAATATTTTAACATTTTGTTGATTTAAAGAAGTTTTTTTCAAAAAGTTTTGCTATACTTTGTTGTTTTACATTTTTTTTAATAAAAGAATTTGGTTTTCATCTCAATATAGATGTAAGCCAAGAGCAATCGATTTTCCAACCACCTCCAAAAAATTAAATAGTTTGGCAAATGACGAAAACTATGGATTTACAACTTCAGAAAATGTTGAAGATCTTATCAACACGTATTTAATACCTTCATTAACTGATAAGCCGACAAGTTAAGGAAATGGAGAGGGTAAAACACGGGCATGCCAAATAAAAATACTATATATGTAAGATAAGTTAACAGAGGTTTTTTTTGCGGAAATGTTTAATGGTTTACATCGACCGATATAAATACTTTAACTTTTTTTCTGAAATATTTAAAATGACATTTTCATTTTGTGTATATATAAAAAGTTTGATTTTTAAAAAAGTGTAACTAGGTTACATTGACACAGTCGTTTTTTGTGTATTCATAATAAATAAAATAAATAGTTTGTTATATTTATTAACACTGTGTAAAGATGACACTTTTATTTTAGATAGCGGTTTGAAAAATTGCTAAAAAAACACGCAATAATGCAGACAAAAAAGCTCGAGTGAGTTAAGTGTTATTTGTTGTTTACTTAAGACCGCAAACGCTTTAAAGACGACAGCGTGCTTAATTTAAAGTTCAGAATTAAAGCTGAACTTGAATTAGTTTTCCAACGAAAAAAAAGTAACATGTAAGTATAAAATAAAGAACTTGATAATGGAATATAAAATGTTTATATGGAAATATATGGAAATTAAAAAATGGAGTTTCTTTTATAGAAATATATATCAAACTTTTTAGAGAAAATGTTATCAAGTTTATATAACAGTATGCATGATATGTTATGGTAGCAGTGACATACATGCATACATTTATGTGATGTATGTATATATGTATATATGTTACAATTAAATACAAGTAATATTATTAATTTTTTTTAAAGGAAGATAGACTCATTGAAATGTTTATGGCTTGTTAAATTTAACTATATTCCTTATTGTCCTTTATTATTTGTAGGTTTGTGTAAAAATAAAAAAAGTTGTGAAAATGTTTTTAATTGCCAAATCAACAGCAAAGCAACACATCAGGAATGTTTTCTCGCGATATCTTTACATTGGATCCAATGCAATTTATCCCAGCCCTCAGTGGGCTGGTAAACAAAATATGATTGATTTTCAATATGATGAAATTATTAACCCGATGATGATTAGTGGAGGTCTTGCTCAGGACCAAGCAGCAAAAATGGAACAAATGTTAACTGAACAAGGGCAGATTTTGCAGCGTGGTATGGCTGCACATCTTTTAAATCCATTATCACAAAATGTAAAACAGTTTTTATTTGGCCTCAATTACTCAGAACAAAGCAAAGGAAAACTAATAGAATGTCTTGAGGCTTTAGATCTTCTTAACTCAGATGGTTCACTTCATAATATCAAGTATACAAAAGCAATAAGAAATCTTTCCTTTACTGAAAAATTGAAAAGTAAATTTGATAATGATCCAATTTTGGGGAAGAATTTAAGTACTGTGATAAGTTCTTTAAATGGAATGTCATCAAATGCTATGGATACAATATATTTTGCAAATATGTGGCTGTATCTTGGGAACTCTGAATTTCTTTCTGGAAGACCTGTCACAATACTACAAACCCCAAAGTATTCTACCAGGCAAATAGAGCGTTATTATGGCATTATTGTTTCTATGGTATTTGGTTTGACTCCAATTTTGATTGGTGGGCCTAATCTGACCTATAATTTTGAAGGAATGGCTGATCTTGCTCCAACCATTGATAAAAATGGTAATTTACTAGCAATCTGTGCTCATTCTTCTCGAAGTGATCCAAAAAGCTATGAAAATTTAAATCAGATTCATACAAGATTAGCTATTACAGATCCTCTACCAAAATTATGCTTAGTTGAAGTCCAAGATAAATATAAAGAGCTAATTTATCATCTTGATCTTGGAATACATGTTGATGAAGATCAAAATGTGTATGTTGCTGAAAACTTATTAACTGAGCAAAGTCACTCGCAGCTAATAGATGTGATTGGTAAAAGTCGAATAATATACGTTCCTGAAAATGAATGGAAATTATATGCAATGAACTTTATATTGTTTGATAGTCGTTTTAAAGCTTCTCAAAGAACAGCTATTGCTCGAGATGACTGCCCTGTTTTGTATGAGAAATTAGAAAAAAATGGCTATCAAGTATTTAAGAGACAGGAGATGTTTGTCAATGGTGGAGGAAGTGCTCGTTGTCGAGTGGCTTTTTTTGAAAAAGGTTGCAGGTCTCACACTTTAGAAACATTTCTTGAAGAACAAGCAAAAATCGAAGACACTCTTGGCACTAATTATGCAGTTGTACCTCGTAATAAAGTGGAAGAATTTTGTAATGTTTATGACTCCATGGATTTACAAAGAATAGTTTTTAATGACCAGCCAGTTAAATTTTAGGTTTTTAACAAGTTAAATAATTATGATCAAATTTTTTTAACAACATAAGTAAACCGAAAATTTTTTTATATTTATTGTTAATTAGTTGCTCTAGTATTTTTTTATTTTTTGAGAAGTATATGCAAGCTGTAATAGTTTAATGAAATCAATGACTATTATACTAAAACTATCCATTTGTTATATACCCAGAAATATATAGGGTTCAAAAGCAGATCCTAAAGGTATGGGGTGGGAAGGGTTTCATGGTTGAACACCCCTTTTGAATCCATTTCTAATTAAATTCAATACAAAATTTAATGAATTTAATATACAGTTAGAGAAATAAGTATCCGAACAAAACATTTTATTATGGAAAATAAAGTTTGTCCGGTTATTTCAGAAAATAATAACTTTATAAAAATAAAAAAAAAGATTATTCTGAAAGAAAATTTTATTACGAAGTCAATATGCAAAAAAAAAAAAAAAGTATCAATAATAATATTTAATTGATTAAAAATTAAACTATGCAATTTTTAGCATTAAATAAGTATCAGAACAAAATTTTAAAGATTAAGGCTTAAAGATTGACGCTTCTCCGAGTAATTATTTTCATGACTTTTAAAATTGAGTTGGACCGCCTTTAGCTTTTATGACTTCTGCAAGTCGACATTGCATCGATTCAACTTGTTTTTTTGTCGTATCTGTGTCGATATCAGCCCAAGCTTCTTGGAGCATGATCTTTAGATTTTCTTTTCTTTTTAGACATCGTGTGCCACATTTTGCCACAGAGATGTTCAATTGGATTGAGATCTGGACTTTGCGCTGGCCATTCAAGTAACTCAATTTGCTTTTGGATAAAAAACTCTTTTGCTTTCTTTGACGTATGTTTAGGATCATTGTCTTATTGGAAGATAAAATGTTTTCCTAATCGCAGTTTTTTGGTTGAAGCCAGAAGATTTTTATTGTAATGTTAACATAAAATTTTATTTTAATGTTAACATAAACCTCAAAGTCCATAATTCCATCAATAAACTCCAGTTTTCCTGTTCCGTTCCAAGCCATCGATCCCCATACCATAAGATTGCCTCCACTAAATTTTACTGTGCCTCGAATACAACTGAGTGTGAATGGTTCACCTTTTTTTCTCTATACTTTTTGAGCTCCATCGGGCTTCACAAGATTAAATTTTGACTCATCCGTCCACAAAACTTTCCTCCAGAATGATACCAGCATATTTACATATTTTTTAGCAAATGCAAGTCTTCGTTTTCAATGGATTTTTGAAATAAATGGTTTCTTGCGTGGAATCCACTTTCTTTCAATCGATTTCGAATAGAAAATGAGCTCACTTGTAACCCAAACTCTTCCTCAAGGAGGCTTGACACTTTTGGTGCTGATAAAAAGCGGTTTTTTTGCACAATCTTGACAATTTGTCGATCTATTCTTGATGTTGTTTTACGCTTAGCTCCGAATCTTGGCTGATTTTGCACATATCCAAACATATTATACTTTTTAATCAGATCGCTGATGGTTCCTAATGCCATTCCAGTCGCTTTATTTATCGACAAAATGTTTTACCTTGCTTGAAAAAGTCAATAACCAAATTGCGCTGAGCTTGGGACCATTCCTTGATTTTAACTCCCATACTTGATGATATCAATGGTAAATCAAATGAATTTAAAAAAATATCAGTCAATTATTAAAAATTACTCGTTGTAAAACAACAATATTTCTATTGATTTAAAAACTTTTTTTAATAATCAATTTGAAAACTTCGTTTACAAAACAACATGTTCGGATAATTATTTTTCGTTGAAGTTTTAACACTCCTTCGGGAATGGTTAAATTTTAGCAACGCAAGTTAATTACCGCTGATTAATTTTTTACTATATAAAATCGTGATTAAACTTGCTTTTAGAATAATTATAAAAGTATTTATCAAAAACATGTTTTTCTGAAAAAAACTAACAAAGTTTATTTTTCACAATAAAATGTTTTGTTCGGATACTTATTTCTCTGACTGTATGAAGAGTGTAAAGGGAAAATTTTTCCATGTCACATAACTTTCTGAGATTTTGCATTTACCATACAGTTTAAATGTTCCTAAATCACTGTAAATAAAGAAAGCAGTTGAAAATACTGTGATGTCACATTCTTTGACTTTCGAACTTTTTTATCCACTATATAGTTTAAATGTTCATTATCATAAGTATTGTAATATTTTATGTTTAAGTATAATCTAGTATAAAAAAATTCTAGAAGACATTTATTTAGACTTTTATGGATTACACGGGATAAAACATACATTTTCAAAAACTCTAAACTGTAAAAGAATTGTCCACAACTATCCGCATCCTCAACCAATCAACACCTTTTTACCATTAACGGGGTTCAAATCCTGAGGTCAATATTATTTACGCGGACTTTCTTGTACTTCATAAAAAAACATCGATGCTAAAATTGTAAAGAAGCTGTGTAATTTTTCATAAATCAAGGGTGTAAGTATTTAAGAATTTTCTTTAACAATCACGAAGGTATTATCGCAATATTATTTTACACTTTCACGAATTTCGTGCCGCTGTTAGGAGTAGACTGACCGGAATAATAATGACCTGCACGAATTTTAAAATATTTTGAGAAACAATCATTTTTGATAATTTTTTAAAAAATTTTTAAAGCAAGTGTATCTCCAAATACAGAAAAAAATCTTCGAGCCAATCACAATATATTTCTCAATTTGGTAGGTACGCCTCGCATGAGCTTTTAGGACAACAGTTTTCGTAAACTCGTCATGTCACAATCAAAAGTTCGGTGAAATCAATTGATGTCTGCCGCAATTTTGCCTTTCTTACACAGCTAACATTACATAATCGTCAAAATTTTTCGATTGGGCAACGTTGTTGCAAATTTAGTGGACTAAAGTTTTTTTGGGACAAAATCCACACCGTTTTTTTGATACCGTTCAATTACACTTCTTGTGAAGTGGCAAAATGCAAGATATGGCCAGAAAGCGGACGGATCAAAGTGCCTTTGAATTATTAGCAGAAGTCGATTTTTTAAACATGTTTTTTCATAAACTTCGAAATTCATTTTTCTGTTCATGAAGAATGGTTTAGTTTTGAAACAAAATATGGTAAATAAATTATAAGATATGAATACTAAATCATAATCACCAAATGGAATTTGTAACAAGATAAAATTTAATGTTTTGAAGAAACCTTTTTGATTCAGTTTCAGTTACTTGAAAATGAAACAGAAAGTGTTGTCTGAAGAAAATTAACAAAAAATCTTTAAAAAAAGTGCAAAACTTTTAAAGAATTTTATTTTAAAAAAGAGGCTGATAAANGACTTTTAAGCCGCTCGTCCAAAATGAATTTTCTCACTACATGGGAATACATTTTTTTTTTTTAATTTACAACCAACTTTTTTTAAACTTCCGTTATGTTTAATAAAAGAGAAACAAATTTGCTTTAAAACTAAAAAGTTATTAAAACCGATTATGTGGTTCTTGAAATATTCCTAAAACCGCATGGGTTATTGTTATTCTAGAGAATCTATATAAACATGAGTACTAATGTTGTAAAAATTCCAACAAAGGTTTGTTTGTATTCAATATTGCGGGTTATTTCCATGTTACAAAAACAGCATCAATCAACAGGCGTTTGCTATCTCAGAAGCGTTTAATCAACCAACTTCTTCAACTCCGTTACCAACAACACAGCTTTTACCATCGTCTTCTAAACCAGCAACAACAGCTTCTTCTTTACCAAGTACACCTGCTTCGAAGTTTGACAAGTATAAAGCACTACATGAAAGTATAAAAAAAAAAAAAGGAAAATGAGAGTTTTTTTCCTAAAAAAAAAGTCGAGTTAAAAAATCTCGAGTTAAAAAATCTAGGCAATCTTATTTTGTGATTTGTTGCCGCGATGTGAATGTTTATGGAATAAAATCTGAAACAAAATTATCAAAATTTGTTCTCTAACATTTAATGCCCGCAAAAGCTAATCGTGATGATGTAGTTTTTCAATGGCCTGTATGACCAAAGTAGTAAATTTGTTTTTATTTTAAAGGCACTAGGTTTACGATGCCAGTTTCAGAGAGGAGACGAGTAAGAGCTTAGAAAATTTTGGGCATTATGGTTGATAAATAATTTTTTTTTTTAATTTTTGGATTGCCAAGAATAGCCTTAACTCGTTTCTTCTTATTAAGGTACAAGCGAAAGACTTTTTTTTGAAACCTTTGTACACAGGGTCAAAGCAGTAACCTAGCTAATAAAAACTACATAGCTTCAAACAAGACGTGGAATGTTAACATTTTTTAAATGTATGTTTTATTTTGAGGGTTAAAAGCGTTCGTATGTCAATCTGAAAAGACTGTTGACCAAAAAAGTTTTTTTATCTTAGTCCTCCCAATTTATTTTGCAAGTATTTTACAGAAGGTTTGAGCTTTTTCTTTGCTTATTTCTTTGCTTATTTCTTTGCTTATTTCTTTCCTTATTTCTTTCCTTATTTCTTTCCTTATTTCTTTCCTTACTTCTTTCCTTACTTATTTAATATAAAAGTTTATGGTATAATTTAAAAACTGTCGAAGTTTCAGTGGTTTGAATACAGTATCATTACGATTACAATTTGTATGCAATATTCAAGTTTGACAGTGCTACAAATCCCTGGTAGACGTGGGTTGGTATTGCACTCCTTTTTTTTATTTGATATTGTAACTCAATTAGCTTGCCTAAAAATTGAAGTGCCGAAAATTTCCGATAACTTTATTTTTCTATTCTATCAGATTATTGTGACAATTTTACGAAAATATTTTTTTGAAACATGACATCACCAAAAATGAAAACTCTCGACTTAAAACACCCGGTAAATAGTTTTACTCAATTAAAGAAAGTTAAGCCAACACCGATTTTAATGCTAAAATAATAACAAAAGCTTTGACAAGTAACCCAGCTGAGAAGCGAAAGCAATGTTGATGCGCAGAAAGAGTGCTTCTAGAAGCATATCTTCGATTACTTAACAGTATGCTTTGGGTCTTTGATACAATGTCTGACTATTTTAGGTGTCACTGTTATGTTTTGGTCTTCTGATTTTTAAAAGCAAGCTTCGCTGCCAAAAAAATCTATTTCCTTCATATTAGTAATGATATAGCAGCCAATTTTACTAAAAGTTGTGCGTTTTCGTCATCTGTTAGCCACACTAGCAAAGGTTCAAGTCAGATCATGTTTCTTAGCAATAGAGAACACTGTGGTAAAAGAGAACAATAGAGAACACTGTGACAAAAATGTACTTCTTAGCTGTTTTCAATTTTTTATATCAGCCTGATTGTACAGGGTGTAGCAGCGATTCGCGAACGTTTTAGAACATTTTTCAAAATGAATTTTTAAATGACTAAAAAATTATATTCATGGAATATTAATAAAAGTAAAATTTAAGACAAATGTTTTTTCCAACCTTAAAATTCAACAAGGTCTCCTTTTTTTGATCATGTCTCAAAGCTAGGATGGAAGGACTGGCTGGTGCTAATTACATAGTCCTTTGACATTGAGTTCTAAGCAAGGATAATTGATGACTTTAGTGATTGACACATGAGTGGGCTTTTTTTGAAACCCTTATTCTCAACTAAGCTCCACACACTATAGTCAAGAGGATTTAGGTCGAAAGTTTTATGAAAGTTTATTAAAGTAATTGAGAAGCAACGGATTTTCCAGATGCAATTAAACAGATTATTGTAAACGAGACAAAAAAGTTATAATATTACAAGCATGATATTAACAATAACTTTGAGACATACATGCATACATGCATACATGCATACATACATACATTGTTATTCTCAAGCTATTGAACGATAAGTTAAATTAGTAACTGAAAAATCGAAAGAGGGACTAATTTACGTAAGATTTCAATCTAGTAAACTGATCCTAAACCTTAACATTAAAGCTGAATATTGCACAACATAAAATTGTGCTTTGAAGAATTTGTTATTATCAAATGCAATAATGTGACAATAAGTATTTTGACATTGCAGCATCATTGTTTTATACTTTAAAAAATTAATTATTTTCAACCTTTCAAACTTAAAATATTGTTATGAAAAAAAAATTTTCACTAATATAAGGACCCTATCAAATAACAATTATCAAAAAAATAATAATAATTGCTCCTTGGAAGGCCAAAGTGGTGAGAATTTTTGGCTTGTGTCTTAATGTGGTCAGTATTTAAGAAAAGATAATACACATCCACATATTTGAACTTGAAAATGTAGTCATAAACACTGATAATCCGTGCTTGTGTAATCAAGGGTAAAAAAAAGTATTTATTAACCAATCCTATTGAAAAAAAGTTTTACAGTTTTCGCCCTTTACGTATATTTATGCTACTAATTCAGTGAGGTAATCATCTTTTACTGTTGTTTAAAAAAAAAAAAATGGTCTCAAGTAATCTTTATTTTAATTAACAAGCTATACAACAATGTTAACTTCAAATATACTACATAAATTATACATATTTATTAAATAAATATATAAAATATGCAAAAACTATTATTAATATTTGGTTAACAAAGATCTTGAGGCTCGTCCTTGCATTTACAAGTTGGACATCCGTTAGCATCGAGTACGTTTCCATGTAAACAAAAAATTTGACAAACAGGCCCACATACTGGTACACCTAATAGTTTAAAAAAATATTTAGAACTTTGCTTTTTAAGACATTTTTGTTTCTAACGTATAATGATTACTTTAGTTCTATTACTGTTGCACATAAATGGCAATTAACACGCATGAACATAAACAAATTGACACATAGTAACTAGTGTTGTTACGACTTTGAAATTATTCGACTGTCGACTAAATCGATTAATGTATTTTTCGACCGAAATCGACTAGTACATTTTAAAAATCGACTAATACGTTTTTAAAATCGACTAAGACGACTAAAAGTCGATTTGAATGAAAATTTTGTTATAATCATATACTTTAATGTTGCTTGACAAATTACTTTTCAGATGCTATGAAACAAATAGAACTTTAAGAGAGTAAACAAAAAAACTAGGTGGCATGTAATACTATTATAATAACACATGCTGCTGTTATATCAAGAGCATTTTCTTTGTTCAATTTTAGTTCATCTAATCTATTAGATGAATTAAAATCGAATAAACAAACAAAATAAAACTGAATTTACAATCACAAAGTAAAGAAAAAAAAACACAGATAGGCATTTTTTATTATTTTTCACAACAATTAAAGCAAAAAGTTAACAAAAAATTTAACTAACAAAAGACATTGGCATAAATAGTTAGGGGCAGATGGGGTGGTTGAAATTTTTTTGGGGTGGCAGTTTTATAAAACTTTTTAGCATCCTTAAGTGAGTACCATAACACATTAACTTAACATTTTGTTTTAAAAAGCATCAACTGGTTACTATAATGAGAAAAAGAAAGCATTAATGAAGTTTATGTGATAAATTAAGTTCAATGTTCAGATATTTTGGTTGAATTAAAAAAAACCGCTATGAATGATATTCTTACCCATGGCTCGATCTTTATAAATAATTTATCTTTACAAGTTAAACTACTTATAAAGATATCTTTTTTAATTAGTCAGCCTCATGACAATATTAAAGATTGATAAAGTTAAACCAAGTGAAAAAGTAGAAATAAGGATGTCAGGATGATTACCCGATTAAAACGACTTTTAGTCGATTAGTAGGAAACCCATAGTCGATTAAATTGACTATTCGATTTTTCAAAGTCAACTTATTTCGACTTTCGACTAGTCAACTTTTAGTCGATTTAGTCGAATTCGATAAAAAAACTAAGATCAACATAACAACAAACACACATCGTTTTTATAGATGGCTTCATGTTATTATAATTACATAACTCTACTTTAATTTTTTTCATTAAAATCTTTAACTTACATGTTCCTACAACATTTTCTGGGATTTCATTTTTAAGAAGAACTTTTTTGCATTCCAGTCCATTGTCGCAAATACCTGATATGTCAAAAGGTCCACCACATTTTTCGCCTACGGTTTTTGCACAAGTGTTGCAACAATTGCAAGCATCTTTTACAATGCCACCTATAAATTAAAATAAAAACATTATTAGCCTAAAAAGAAAAAAAGACACCACATATAATAAAGAAAACAAAAACATTACAATCACGTAAAAGATATGTAAACAGTTTAAGAAACAAAAAACAAGGTTTTCAATATGTTTAAGAGTCGCGGTAAAAAATATAAGTAAAAATAAACCTCGACAAATTGGAGTTTCGCATTTAACTTCAGAACACGGAAGGCATGACAATGCTGTTGTAAAGTTGCAAACTAAGAAACCGAGCCATACAGCGACAGCTAGTTGAAGTTGATACATGCTCGCTAGTTTGACTTAGTACTAAATTATTGTTACTGTAAACAAAAGTATAGATTTTTATATGATTAATCAGTGTAATTTTTTGTAATTAATTGTAATTAAATCGCTCTGGTAACCTTTTAACTTTTAGGTTTAAGACATCCTCTTAAGAATATTGTTATTTAATTATTTCCTATGGAAATGCATAAAAGTTTAATTAGCAATGCTCTCAAAAGGGATATTTCAATACAACCTGTTCCTTTTCCTACAATGTATTCGTCAAGTAATTTGAAGTTCTAATTTTGTTGTTGTTTTGATGACCAAATCAACGTTAAGAAAATAAAAAAAATCTTTGTTCGTGATTTCATTTTTCACTTTTTGATTAAAAAAAAGCAAAATATTTTTACGAGCTTAAACGGGTCTGATTTTTAATGTATGCTATTTAAAAGCATTTTAAATCTTGTAAAAGTTGGGTAAAAAATTAAATATATAAGAAAAAACTCAACAGCTAAAAAATTATAAACATTGGAGCCTCAAAGTTCTCAAAGTTCTCAGAGTTCTCAAAGTTGAAGTTCTCGTAATATGAGACGAGTTAGTTGCTCCTATATGGATTCATAGCAGCCGAGAAAAACTTCGGGCCCTGAGGACGTTTTCTTAACGGGCCCTCATTATGATCAATTATATACCCAGGAACACTAGAAGCGTGCTCTGGTCATTTAAAATTAAAAATGAAAATTAACTGAATCTTTTAAAAGTCAAAACTATTTAAATCTTTTAAAAATTACTTTAAAAAACTATTTGTATACACACGGGGCCCCGGGAATCTACCCCCTCTCGACGGTCATGTATGCAATACGTTACAATTTATTACAGTTTCTATCTTTAATTTAAGAGTAGTTTAAAGTTTTATAATTGATGTATAAGTCAAGGTTTCTACAGATTAACATTATCGTCTTCTTACTTTTTTAAGAAAATGTTTTTAAAACTACTTCTTTTTTACTTTTGTATCTTTAGCTTTATGGTGTCCTTCATGTAACCACAAACTTACATACGGTTTTGCATCCAAACCTGTTTAAAGTTTTTCTAGGATATTTATTGTCATGAAATGGGGAAATGTTTTCAATCAACTGCTTCTTTCTTTTTTTTTCAATTGCTAAATTGTTCATCACATGGAAGGCTCGTTCAACTTCAGTTGAATTAATAAAGTTTCATAGCTTCATAAAATATTTCAAAATTACACCGAACTTCAAAAATTTAGTTTAGGATGTGATATTTTAATATTTTAGAAAAATCAAAAATTATTTTTGCATTTTATTCCCGTAGATATCATATATAGATGTAATATCACCTTTTCAGGAAAAAGTTAAGTTGTATTAAAAACCTCAATAATTACGAAGACATTAAAAACCACAATAATTACGAAGTCATTAAATACTAATATCAAATACAAACACATTAAAAAACTGACATTAAACATTTAGCTATGAAATTAGTAAAACATTTATAAATGTTAGCACACTACGTTGAAACAACGTTGAAATAACGTTGATCGACGTTGATCAACGTTATTTCAACGTTGTTTTAACGTAGTGTGCTTACTGGGTAACAAATGCAATAATATATAATAACAAATAATAATGACATATGATAAAAGCATTTAACATTTAGTTAAATATTGACTATAAAATTTTGAAGATTAATAACAGATATTACTTTTATCATACCTGATAATGCCAACTGACTCTGTTGTTTAAGCACTCGCAAAATCTGATTCTTATTTTGATTTTGGTTCCACTATTCTTTCAAATAATTTATTTTTTAGAGAGATACTTTAAGAAGTTAATAAATAAAATTTGTTTTTACGTGATGCACCATTTTTTATTCCTGGTCCACCTCATAGTTTTTTTCAACTTTAAAAAAATTTGTCAGTTTGTTCAACTAAATTATCCAATATATGAAAATATGTTTTGGTGCAGATAAGTATTATTCATTTCAGGCGCGGATCTAAGGTGTGGCCATTGTGGCAATGGCCACATAGTTTAAATTTNAAAATTAATTAAATCTTTTAAAATTCAAAACTATTTCAAACTTTTAAAAATTTCTTTAAAAAATTATTTGTACACACACGGGGCCCCGGGAATCTTCCCCGACCACCCCCCCCCCCTCTCTCTCGACGGCCATGTATGCAATACATTACAATTTACTACAGTTTCTATCTTTAATTTAAGAGTAGTTTAACGTTTTATAATTGATGTATAAGTCGAGGTTTCTACAGATTAATGTTGTCGTCTTCTTACTTTTTTAAGAAAATGTTTTTTAAACTACTTCTTTTTTACTTTAGTATCTTTAGCGTTATGGTGGCCTTCATGTAACCACAAACTTACATACGGTATTGCATCCCAACCTGTTTAAAGTGTTTCTAGGATATTTATTGTCATGAAACGGGGAAAAGTTTTCAATCAACTGCTTCTTTCTTTTTTTCAATTATTAAACTGTTCATCACATGGAAGGCTCGTTCAACTTCAGTTGAATTAATAAAGTTTCATAGCTTCATAAAATATTTCAAAATTACACCGAACTTCAAAAATTTAGTTTAGGATGTGATATTTTGATATTTTGGAAAAATCAGAAATGATTTTTGCATTTTATTCCCGTAGATATCATATATTGATGTAATATCACCTTTTCAGGAAAAAGTTAAGTTGTATTAAAAACCTCAATAATTACGAAGACATTAAAAACCACAATAATTACGAAGACATTAAATACTAATATCAACTACCAACACATTAAAAAACTGACATTAAACATTTAGCTATGAAATTAGTAAAACATTTATAAATGTTAGCACACTACGTTGAAACAACATTGAAATAACGTTGATCGACGTTGATCAACGTTATTTCAACGTTGTTTTAACGTAGTGTGCTTACTAGGTAACAAATGCAATAATATATAAAACAAATAATAATGACATATGATAAAAGCATTTAACATTTAGTTAAATATTGATTATAAAATTTTGAAGATTGATAACAGATATTACTTTTATCATACCTGATAATGCCAACTGACTCTGTTGTTTAAGCACTCGCAAAATCTGATTCTTATTTTGATTTTGGTTCCACTATTCTTTCAAATAATTTATTTTTTAGAGAGATACTTTAAGAAGTTAATAAATAAAATTTGTTTTTACGTAATGCATCATTTTTTATTCCTGGTCCACCTCATAGTTTTTTTCATTTTTAAAAAAATTTGTCAGTTTGTTCAACTAAATTATCCAATATATGAAAATATGTTTTGGTGCAGATAAGTATTATTCATTTGTACCTTAATTTTAAGCCTTACTTTATGGCTTTAATTATTCCATTTGGATTAAAATTTGCTGTGTTCTATTGATTTGAAATATGGAGAATATTTTGGGGATTATAATTTTTTAACTTTGACCAAACTTAATACCATATGATTTAGAAGATATTATAATCAAAGATCATTTATTTTGGAAAATGCGAGTTCTTCCCAGACCATATTGATAGATTCTTTTATTAGTTTCATATGTGATACTAACTTGTAAAATGCTTGATGATAAAGCAGTTCTAAAGAAGGTTCTGGTATATACTGCTGCATTACAGGAGCCCATTCTATGCCTTCTTCAATTGTTTTATTACAAGATTTTTAATTTTTTTTTTGGTTAACTGAAATAACTGCTAAAATATCATTTGCCAAATATTTTGCCAGTTTGCCAACATTGTTGTTAAATATATCTGATAACAAACGGTCATACGAAAAATTACTCAACGCATTTAAAACTTTAAGGAAGAATTTAATGATTTTGACTTGAAGTTACGAATAAGTTGAAGCAATTATTCGGCTGAATTTTAATTCCAATATTTTCATTAAGGTATTCATTCATTTTATTTATAAAAAAAGCTTCAATTTTTGAGTTAATTCCAAGTCATATATATTATATATATGTATATATATACATATATATATATATATATATATATTGTATTGGAAGGAGACTGGAAGATGGTGACAGAAAATAGAAATGTGTGAGAATATGAACTATCAAAATGCAATAACTGAAAGAAAGAGACATCATTTACTATAGAAATATATTTCACAGCATTCACAAAATAGAGAACATTACTTTTATATGATTTTCGTGATGCTGGTGCGTTTTTTTATAGTGGTGTGACCAAAACTAAAAGCTGTAAAGAACTTAACTAAAAAAACCGTAGCTAAATTTAGTCGACTAACTTTTCAGTCTAACTAAAATTAGTTGACTAAATTTTTAATTTGCGAAAAATATATTGTTACTGTTACCCAAAAAATACTTTTTAAAAATCTTCTGAAGCGTTGGTTGTGAAGTGGTTTGAGCGCCATGTTTTTAATTACAAATTGCTGTAAGTTACAATTTACATCTCCAGGGAATCTGTTTCAAGGTTTGATTTTCAGAGTTTTTCAGGTTTTTGGAGAAAGGTTTGCAATATATACACTTGGATTTTTGTAATAAAACTTATTTAATTAGTCCCCCGTTATTATTAAGTTCTTGTTTTAAATTTCAATGAAAAGCGGTTCAGATCTGGATTTCTTCGATTTCTAATTAAAGTGAAAAATAAATTATAAAAAACATATGAAATCACTATGTAAAAAAAAATGCCATGTTTTTGAAAGGTGTGCCATGGTGCTATGTTTTGGTGGCATGGTGCCATGTTTTTGAAAGGTGTGTTATGTGCAAAAGTATTTTCGGATTTCCTTCATATAATAGCTGCAATGATTTTTTGAGGTAATAATACGTAATTTATTTCGTTCTACACTCATAATAGCGTAGATATTTATAGTGACAACAATAAGATTGAAACAGTTAGGCAATTAATGTTTTTTTATTATTTCTACGTTGTGTAATTGAACATATATCTTGTTCAACTCTCAATTTTGTTTTTCTTTTAAAAATTATTGTTAAAATGCTAATAACTAATCATGTTTTATGTATAAAATATCAGCTGTTTTTGACGGAGTTGTTCTGCTAACAAACCAATTTTTATTTAATTTAATAAAAGAAAATTTGGGGCAATACTAGGTATGAACATATTTATTGCCTAATTGTCACATATTATATTAAGTATTTTAAATTTCTTAAAAACAATAATTTTTGATGAATGTCTTTAAATTAGTTTATTTGTCATAATTCATATTTATGTTCATATAATGTCATGGTATAAGTTATTCATTTTTTTAGTACTAAATCTTGTTTTAGTCAACTAATTTTAGTTAGACTAAAAAGTTAGTCGGCTAATTTTAGTTAGACTAAAACTAACCTTAACTCCCACCCCTATTTTTTACTTTTCTTATTGTCGTTTTATCGTTTACTAGTCTTCACGTTTACGTCTTTTCTCAGTTGTTTTTAACTTAATTCTTTTTGCTTTATCATTTATTTATATGAAGAATTGAAGAGTCATCTTGTGTGTGTCTTTTCCTATTATTGTTTTTTTTAATCTAATTCTCCCTCCTCAGAGTATGTATGCATACATTCAATTTTTAAATCATTTTTTAGATTTTTGGCAATTCAACAATATTACATTGTTTTATACTTTAAAAAACAACCATTTTCAACATCAAACTTTATTTCTATTGAGACCAAGCTTAAAATATATTTCTTAAAAAAATTTTCACTTATATAAGGGTCCTATCAAAATATAATTAGTCCTTGGAAGGCCAAAGAGCAGAAAACTTTTTACCTGTGTTTTAATATAATCAATATTTAAGAAAAGATAATGCACATGCACATATTTGAAAATATGTAGTCATAAAAATTGATATTATGTGTTTGTGTAATCAAGGGTAAAAAAAGTATTTATCAGCCAATCAAATTGAAGTATTTATCAATCAATCAAATTGAAACTGCTGCACATCACTACTGATATGGAAATGAAACGTTTCCTCAGCAAAAAAAAGTGCAAGCGTTAAAGATTAAAAAAAAAAAGTAAGTGTTAAAGACTCAAAAAAGAAAAAACGATTTACAATTTATCATCATTTAAATATGCAAGATTTGATTATTTAAGAACATGAGGCTCGTCCTTGCATTTACAAGTTGGACATCCGTGAGCATCGAGTACGTTTCCATGTGGACAAAATATATGACAAACAGGCCCGCATACTGGTACACCTAATAATTCAAAATATGTTTAGAACTTTGCTTCTAACGTATTATCATTACTTTAGTTTTATTACTGTTCCACATAACAGTAATAGAATAATAACATTAAACGCGTATGAACATAAACATATAGATATATATTAAAATAATAATAAACACACATCATCTTTATAAATAGTTGCATGTTTTTATATTTTCATAACTTTACAATATAATTATAACAAAAACCTTAAACTTACATTTTCCCACAGCAGTTAATGGAAAAATATTTTTAGGAAGAACTTTTTTGCATTTCAGCCCCTTATCGCAAACACCTGACATGTCATAAGGTCCACCACATTTTTCGCCAACGGTTTTTGCACAAGTTTTGCAACAATTGCATGCATCTTTTACAAAACCACCTAAAGTGAAAACAAAAACATTATTATCCTAAAAAGATAAAAAAAGAAAGGTATTAGATACCATATATCACAAACAAAGCAAAAATACTCACAAACACGTAAAAGATATGTAAACAGTTTAAGAAACAAAAAACAAGGTTTTCAATGTAAGGTTTTAAATTTGCAGTAAAAAGTATCAGTAATAATGAACTTCGACAAATTGGAGTTTCGCATTTTACATCAGAACATGGAATGCATAACAATGCTGTTGTAAAGTTGCAAACTAAGAAACCGAGCCATACAGCGACAGCTAGTCGAAGTTGATACATTCTCGTGTAGTTTGACTTAGTATTAAATAATTGTTACTGTAAATAAAAATATAAAATTTTACATAACTTTTAGTCTAATTCTTTTTAATTAATTGTAATTAAATCGCTCTGAAAACCTTTGAAGTTTTAGGTGTAAATTATCCTCTTGAGAATAGTTACTAAGATATATAAATGTTTACGCTCTGACAGGAAAATGCATAAAAAGGTTAAATAGCAATATTTTCAAAAATGATATTTCAACAACACCTGTTACTTTTCCTACGATGTGTTCGTCGTTTAATTTGAAGTTTTTTTTATCGAAGTGTCTTCGATATTCTACAATATTGCGCTCTGAGCAGCTTATGGCTACGTAGAGCGCATTGCGCTCTACGTAGTTATAAGCTGCTCAGAGCGCAATATTGTACACGCATGCGCAATTATTTTATTATAACAGTGCGATTTATATTTCACAATGAAGCTGGTTAGATAGGCGATTAGGGTAAGGGTTAGGGTTAGGGTTAGGGATTGGGATAGGGATGGGGATAGGGATAGGGATGGGGATGGGGATAGGGATAGGGATAGGGATAGGGATAGGGATAGGGATAGGGATAGGG
>QPEY01000153.1:381516-402157 GCA_014706445.1 Hydra viridissima
TGTATTTTCTTCTTACGATTTATCGCTTATTTATGTTAAAAGTTGACGAGTCATCTTGAGAACGTTTTTTTCGATCGTTGTTTTTTAATTTAGTTTTCCCTCCTCACAATACGGTATAAAACTAATTGTATTTTACTTAAAAAATCTTAACCCGAGTTGAAAAGAGTTTGCTATAAATTATTTGGACGTTAATTCACTCTCTGACTTCCTAGTTTCTGAAGCAAAAACTTCCAGCGCTTAACACAAGTGTCGTTTTGTTGTAAAAGTTCTGCTGAAGATGATCGTTTTTTCAGAATTGAATTTGCCTGTTCCGGAAGAAAGCGATGACAAATAAATTGAAATAAAAAGATATCCTGTTCAACTAAATTCACTATTTATTAACTTTATAAATTGATATAACTACTTATTTGTTAACTAAATTTAAATCGCATCTAGTTCTTACATAAATATCAGTCAGCCACGTCAATTAATAATATAAAAAAACAATTACTCTAACTCAGTCAATAAAGTAAGATGCACGCAATTGAAAACAAAAAAGCATGGAATTACACTGACAAGCAACTCAATTCTAATAAGTCAAAATAATTGTTAAATGAAGACCTTAGTGCTAAAAGTACTTAAGTCACATTTTGACGAAATTGAGTTAATTAGTAATTTTTTCTAACACGGTTAAGCCCTTTGTACTGGATAAATTGCAACATTTAAAAATGCACCTAAGCCCCTCTTTTACACATACCAAAATATAGCAATTTGTTTATGTAAATTAGTTAATTTGATTGAAGTTACTAACTTATAAGTTATTATAATAGTTTTTTATTTACTGAGGATCACGTCACGAAGCTAGCGCATTTATTTACTGAGGATAGTCACGAAGCTAGCGCATTTATTTACTGAGGATAGTCACGAAGCTAGCGCATTTATTTACTGAGGATAGTCACGAAGCTAGCGCATTTATTTACTGAGGATAGTCACGAAGCTAGCGCATTTACTTAAGAAAGTTCTAATTCTATTGATTTCGTTGAATTTTTAACAAAAAATTCGGTTGATGTCAATTACATAATCTACAATTTGTTCTTACACATTCCTTGATTATAAGGGTTTTAAGTTGAATTTCAAAAGGCATGAGGTTTCTCTTCAGGTTTTTATAATATACGTACGAGCTGGAATGTGTTAAAGTCCTAATTTATTCCTACTTAATCAAAAATTGATATTTTCCGAAATCCAGAAAATACTATTTAAAAAACATTGTCATTTTTATTATTTTAGCGACACCCAACAAAATCCCATAACATATATTTGGTTTTTAATTATACTAATTCTAAGAAAACATTTTTGAAAAGGACAAAATCAATATATTCTATAAAATTATATTTTAAAATATTTAGACGACCAAAATCTTTTCGTAAATTTCTAAGAATATCACGAACGACATTTTCAGGCAGATCATCATTCTTCTTGATATCAAATATTTTAGGAGTAGAGATTACTTTTTTTGTTTGGAGCTTTGGTTTTAGTGATCCTCCAAAAAATAAGGTAGAACATTGCAACAAGTAGAAAAAAAAAAAATAATAAAAATAAAAAAGTCTACCAGAGGACAATTGGAGTGAATTTTCATCTTTAACTAGAAACATCAGAACAGTAGAGGTTATTTGCTCTGACATTGTTTTACCTTTGGAAAGGAGAAAAATCTTAGCATTTTGAATAGCAGATGTTCTGGTGCACGGATGTCTAATGGCCTTTCCAATTAGTTGAAAGCAAACTTTTTCATGCTGAGCTTTTCTTTTCACTCAACCATATCTTAAAATAAAAACCATAAATCTGCGTTTATCTGATACCATACAACAAGTTGAAATGAAGCATTAATCCCAAGAAGGGGCAATCCTTCCAATTTTTGTAAGAAACTTTCTTCAACTTTTATAAACACCTAAACATTTTCACCGACTTTTCGTGCTGTCAACATGGTTATTACTTTGTATTTTTAGTGAAGTATGTTAGAAAAAACTTAGTATTAAAATATAACGAACTTTTTGGCAAAGAGTGCCCACAATTAACTCTAATGTGTCTAGGGTGAAAATTATTGCAACGGCAACAACGAAATCCTTCATATACAAAGTCTCAAACCAGTGTCACAAATTATGGCATACTCCAAATAGAGTAGTTTGTTAAAAAATTCATCGATTCGGAAATCTACCATATTTGTTTACTAGGCCATTGAGGGCTGGGATAAATAGCATTGGATCTAATATAAAGATATCGCCAGCAATCACAACTGATATGTTGCTTAACTGTTGGTTTAGCAATTAAAAAGATTTTCAAAACTTCTTTATCTTTAACACAAACCTACAAATAAAGAAAATAGGTAAATTTAACAAGCCATAAACATTTCAATGATTCTATCTTCCTGTAATATAATTAATGATATTACCTGTATTTATTAGTATTAATTTTGGATAAAAGCAGCGAAAAATTGAATGCTATAATAATTTTTATGATGATTATTTATAGATCTAGATTTAAAATCTTTACTATAAAATTTTATGAAACAACTTTGCACAACTATTGCATAAAATAGCTTTTAAATTTGATAATTTAAAGAATATTTTATAAAATATATCTTCAATACATCAAAAAATACCTTAGCCCATGGTGTGAACCATCTTGCTTCTCTATAGTTTTCATCATTGGCTAATGTTTTTATTGGTCTTATTAAAACGATTCTCTTGTTCAAGAAAATTTACAAGACAATTTTAAAGCGCATGATTATACAAAACTGGCATACCAACATCTAAAGTTAAGTTTTCACATACAGTATTCTCAAGAATACAATACATGAAACATAATCATATTTCTAAATAAAGTCTATATTTTAATTTCCATAGATTTCCAAATAAACATTTTATATTCCATCATCAAGTTCTTTATTTAACACTTGCATGTTACTTTTTTGTCGTCAGAAAACCAATTCAAGTTCAGCTTCAATTCTGAACATCAAATCAGACACGCTGTCGTCTTTAAAGCGTTTGCGGTGTTAAGTAAACAATGAGTAACACTCAACTTATTCGAGCTTTTTTGTCTTCAATTTTGTGTTGTTTTTTTTAAACAGTTTTTAAAACCGCCATCTAAAATGAGAGTGTCATCTATACACAGTGCTGATAAATATAACGAATTATTATGATTACAAGTAAAATGATAGTGTTAACAATAAAACCAAGTAAATACCGGAAATAGCATAGAAATAAAATATTTGTATTGGTCTGTAAAAACCATTAACCATTTCAGCAAATAAAACTTCTGTTAACTTAAAAATACTATATTTATATATATATATATATATAGTATTTTTATTTGGCATGCCTGTATTTTACCCTCTCCTATTCTTTAACTTATGTCAGCTTATTAGTTAATGACGGTATTAAGTGTTGATAAGATCTTAAATGTTTTCTTAAGTTTTAAATCCATGTTTATATAGACTTTATATAGAAATATAAATATGTTATATGTCTTGAGAATACTTATGTAAAAACTTAATTGTAGATGTTGATGTAGAACTTTAGATGTTGATATGCCAGTTTTGTATAATCATTCGCTTTACAATGTCGTGTAATTTTCTTGAATAAGAGAATTGTTTTAATAAGACCAAAAAAAATATTAGCTATGATGAAAACTATAGAGAAGCAAGATGGTTCACACCATGGACTAAGGTATTTTTTGATGTATTGAAGATATATTTTATGAAATATTCTTTAAATTATCAAATTTAAAAGCTATTTTGTGCAATAGTTATGCAAAGTTGTTTCATAAAATTTTATAATAAAGATTTCAAATGTAGATCTATAAATAATCATCATAAAAATTATTATAGCATTCAGTTTTTAGCTGCTTTTTTCCGAAATTAATACTAATAAATACAGTTAATATCATAATTTATTTTACAGGAAGATAGACTCATTGAAATGTTTATGGCTTATTAAATTTACCTTTATTCTTTATTTGTAGGTTTGTGTTAAAGATAAAGAAGTTTTGAAAATGTATACCTCATCAAATAAAAAAATAAGATTAGTTGAATGATATTTCTGGGCCATTCCATGACAAATAATGTGAAATNAAGATGAATATCTTGTAGAAAATTTAATCTCAATTCTGATGGCAGACTTCTTTCGGGTTAAAGAAAAGTAACTAAGTGAATATTTAGAAAAAATAAAATTCAAATCTTTTATGATAAAACCAATCGTTCAATTAATTAGTTATCTTATGTTCTGAAGCAGCCATAGCTTCCACTTCACCAAGTACACAGCAGCTTTAACCAGCTACAACTGCTTCTGCTTCAACAAGTACACCAGCTTCAAGATTTGCCAAGTGTCAAGCACTACAAAAGAGTATGAAAAAGAATGGAAAATCAAAAAAGAGTTCTTTCAAAAAAAAAAAATCATGTAAAAAAGTACAGGCAATCAATCTAATATTCCAAAAGTATCGAGTCGAAATATCACAGGACTCGGTTATTATTGATCATCTCAAAAAAAGAGAAGCAAATCAACTCAAAGTAGTTAAAAAAAGAAGTTCAAAAACGTAAAAGCAACCGTAAAAAACTCCCAGTCCCATCGCAAAGCCCCATTTATATTGGGCTGAAAAAAAAAAAGAAGCTATAGATGAAGAACAGCTTATATACTGTAAACTTACATCCCAGTTTATATCCCAGTAAACATGTTTTGCTAATGAAATTTGTAATAGGTTCTAAATATTTTTTGTTATTGTAAAAACTGTAAAATTTAAATCTAGTTTTATTTCCCTATCCTTCTTAAAAAGTATATTTTAGATATTTTGATATGAGTTTATGAATGTATTTTATATTGATCAGCTGGGCTCTCTGCCATAAGCAATATAGGCTCTCTGCCATAAGCAATCAATATATATATTTTTTAAATTTGGTCTAGAAAATACTTCGTGCGGTTTTACAAGAGATGGTGTAACTAGCGAATTGTCACATGGCCTCGTTTATCCAAACATGTCTTTAAAAGCTACTGTTATTGCGCATCTTCTTAAGTATATGTCATTTGATTGAAGAGTATATAATAAGTTTTTTATTTAAATGTCGAGTTTTGTGTCTGATAAGAGTTTTTTTGGGGAATTGCTGCTTGAAAAACAGAGAAGAAATGGATTCTTGCATTAAGCTGTTATGTTGACGAGAAGTGGATTCATTACAAGAATTCTAAATGAAAATATGAAATGGAGAACAGACATGATAAACTTGTTTTTCAGCATGATAATGTTCGACCCCATGTCGCAAAATCGGTCAAAAAGTTTTGGGAAATGTCGGATGGGAAGTGCTATCCCGCAAGGCAGATTCACCAGACATTGCTCTTTCTGACCACTATATATTCGATTGATATGCTTTTTTAATTGCCAATTTTAAGGAAAAAAAAAAATTCTAAAAAAATTCTAAAAAGTAACCAACTTAAATGTTTTATTCTCTTCGATTAAACTGGATCAACGCTTTGCATGCTGGTAAATTTTTTTTTATTGAAATTAAAACAAATTATTTACATCTAATTCAAACAATACGCATTAAGTAAATTGTTTAATATAAAATTAGTTAATTTGATTGAAGTTACTAACTTATAAGTTATGATAATAGTTTTTTATTTACTGAGGATCACGTCACGAAGCTAGCGCATTTAGTTAAGAAAGTTCTAATTCTATTGATTTCGTTGAATTTTTAACAAAAAATTCGGTTGATGTCAATTACATAATCTACAATGGCTATTCGGTTGTGTAAAAATTTGTTCTTACACATTCCTTGATTATAAGGGTTTTAAGTTGAATTTCAAAAGACATGAGGTTTCTCTTCAGGTTCTTATAATATACGTACGAGCTGGAATGTGTTAAAGTCCTAATTTATTCCTACTTAATTAAAAATTGATATTTTCCGAAATCCAGAAAATACTATTTAAAAAAGATTGTCATTTTTATTATTTTAGCGACACCAAACAAAATCCCATAACATATATTTGGTTTTTAATTTTTGAAAAGGACAAAATCAATATATTCTATAAAATTATATTTTAAAATATTTAGACGACCAAAATCTTTTCGTAAATTTCTAAGAATATTACGAACGACATTTTCAGGTAGATCATCATTCTTCTTGATATCAAATATTTTATCAGTAGAGATTACTTTTTTTGTTTGGAGCTTTGGTTTTAGTGATCCTCCTAAAAATAAAATAGAACATTGCAACAAGTAGAAAAAATAAATAATAATAAAAATAAAAAAGTCTACCAGAGGACAATTGGAGTGAATTTTCATCTTTAACTAGAAACATCAGAACAGTAGAGGTTATTTGCTCTGACATTGTTTTACCTTTGGAAAGGAGAAAAATCTTAGCATTTTGAATAGCAGATGTTCTGGTGCACGGATGTCTCATGGCCTTTCCAATTAGTTGAAAGCAAATCTTTTCATGCTGAGCTTTTCTTTTCACTCAACCATATCTTAAAATAAAAACCGTAAATCTGCGTTTATCTAATACCATACAACAAGTTGAAATGAAGCATTATTCCCAAGAAGGGGCAATCCTTCCAATTTTTGTAAGTAACTTTCTTCAACTTTTATAAACACCTAAACATTTTCACCAACTTTTCGTGCTGTGAACATGGTTATTACTTTGTATTTTTAGTGAAGTATGTTAGAAAAAACTTAGTATTAAAATATAACGAACTTTTTGGCAAAGAGTGCCCACAATTAACTCTAATGTGTCTAGGGTGAAAATTATTGCAACGGCAACAACGAAATCCTTCATATACAAAGTATCGAACCAGTGTCACAAATTATGGCATACTCCAAAGAGAGTAGTTTGTTAAAACATTCATCGATTCGGAAATCTACCATATTTGTTTACTAGGCCATTGAGGGCTGGAATAAATAGCATTGAATCTAATATAAAGATATCGCCAGCAATCACACCTGATATGTTGCTTAACTGTTGGTTTAGCAATTAAAAACATTTTCAAAACTTCTTTATGTTTAACACAAACATAAAGAAGGTTATATTGGTTATATTGTTAAATATATTTTGGACCAATACAAATATTTTATTTCTATTTTTGGAGTATATATGAGAATTTCATTTTATGTGTATATATAACACTTTGGTATTTACTTGGTTATATTGTTAACACTGTCATTTTACTTGTAATCATAATAATTCGTTATATTTATCAACACTGTGTATAGATGACACTCTCATTTTAGATGGCGGTTTGAAAAACTGTTTAAAAAAAAACACAAAATTGAAGACAAAAAAGCTCGAATAAGTTGAGTGTTACTCGTTGTTTACTTAACACCGCAAACGCTTTAAAGACAACAGCGTGTCTGATTTGATGTTCAGAATTGAAGCTGAACTTGAATTGGTTTTCTGACGACAAAAAAGTAACATGCAAGTGTTAAATAAAGAACTTGATGATGGAATTTAAAATGTTTATTTGGAAACAAATGGAAATTAAAATATAGACTTTATATAGAAATATAAATATGTTATATGTCTTAAAAACACTTATGTGAAAACTTAACTGTAGATGTTGATGTAGAACTTTAGATGTTGGTATGCAATTTATGTATAATCATTCGCTTTACAACGTCGTGTAATTTTCTTGAACAAGGGAATCGTTTTAATAAGACCAAAAAAAATATTAGCTATGATGAAAACTATAGAGAAGCAAAATTGTTCACACCATGGACTAAGGTATTTTTTGATGTATTGAAGAAATATTTTATGAAATATTCTTTAAATTATCAAATTTAAAAGCTACTTTGTGCAATAGTTATGCAAAGTTGTTTCATAAAATTTTATAGAAAAGATTTTGAATGTAGATCTATAAATAATCATCATAAAAATTATTATAGCATTCAGTTTTTAGCTACTTTTTTCCGAAATTAATACTTATAAATACAGTTAATATCATAATTTATTTTTCAGGAAGATAGGCTCATTGAAATATTTATGACTTGTTAAATTTACCTATTTTCTTTATTTGTAGGTTTGTGTTAAAGATAAAGAAGTTTTGAAAATGTATATCTCATCAAATAAAAAAATAAGATTAGTTGAATGATATTTCTGGGTCATTCCATGACAAATAATGTGAAATGCAGGAAGTTTTCATGGTACATCAAATGTCAATGTATAGACTTTGCAATATTTTCAAACTTTGGACAGTATCATAACAAAAAATCAGACTTCAAACTTCATGATTCAATAACAGAATATAAAAGTTAATTTAATTTCATTATTGCTTACAAAATGTTAAATCAAGTTCATAAAATTGTAATGCACTTATAAAACTCTAACGCACTAATAAAAGGAAAGTTCTCGAAAATTCTAGCATCAGAGATCAGATGTTTGCAAGCTTAAGATCACAAGTAACAAAAAAGGTTATTGCAATGTCTTCAATGAGTGACAAATTTGTTCANGTTTCTGAAGCAAAAACTTCCAGCGCTTAACACAAGTGTCGTTTTGTTGTAAAAGTTCTGCTGAAGATGATCGTTTTTTCAGAATTGAATTTGCCTGTTCCGGAAGAAAGCGATGACAAATAAATTGAAATAAAAAGATATCCTGTTCAACTAAATTCACTATTTATTAACTTTATAAATTGATATAACTACTTATTTGTTAACTAAATTTAAATCGCATCTAGTTCTTACATAAATATCAGTCAGCCACGTCAATTAATAATATAAAAAAACAATTACTCTAACTCAGTCAATAAAGTAAGATGCACGCAATTGAAAACAAAAAAGCATGGAATTACACTGACAAGCAACTCAATTCTAATAAGTCAAAATAATTGTTAAATGAAGACCTTAGTGCTAAAAGTACTTAAGTCACATTTTGACGAAATTGAGTTAATTAGTAATTTTTTCTAACACGGTTAAGCCCTTTGTACTGGATAAATTGCAACATTTAAAAATGCACCTAAGCCCCTCTTTTACACATACCAAAATATAGCAATTTGTTTATGTAAATTAGTTAATTTGATTGAAGTTACTAACTTATAAGTTATTATAATAGTTTTTTATTTACTGAGGATCACGTCACGAAGCTAGCGCATTTATTTACTGAGGATAGTCACGAAGCTAGCGCATTTATTTACTGAGGATAGTCACGAAGCTAGCGCATTTATTTACTGAGGATAGTCACGAAGCTAGCGCATTTATTTACTGAGGATAGTCACGAAGCTAGCGCATTTACTTAAGAAAGTTCTAATTCTATTGATTTCGTTGAATTTTTAACAAAAAATTCGGTTGATGTCAATTACATAATCTACAATTTGTTCTTACACATTCCTTGATTATAAGGGTTTTAAGTTGAATTTCAAAAGGCATGAGGTTTCTCTTCAGGTTTTTATAATATACGTACGAGCTGGAATGTGTTAAAGTCCTAATTTATTCCTACTTAATCAAAAATTGATATTTTCCGAAATCCAGAAAATACTATTTAAAAAACATTGTCATTTTTATTATTTTAGCGACACCCAACAAAATCCCATAACATATATTTGGTTTTTAATTATACTAATTCTAAGAAAACATTTTTGAAAAGGACAAAATCAATATATTCTATAAAATTATATTTTAAAATATTTAGACGACCAAAATCTTTTCGTAAATTTCTAAGAATATCACGAACGACATTTTCAGGCAGATCATCATTCTTCTTGATATCAAATATTTTAGGAGTAGAGATTACTTTTTTTGTTTGGAGCTTTGGTTTTAGTGATCCTCCAAAAAATAAGGTAGAACATTGCAACAAGTAGAAAAAAAAAAAATAATAAAAATAAAAAAGTCTACCAGAGGACAATTGGAGTGAATTTTCATCTTTAACTAGAAACATCAGAACAGTAGAGGTTATTTGCTCTGACATTGTTTTACCTTTGGAAAGGAGAAAAATCTTAGCATTTTGAATAGCAGATGTTCTGGTGCACGGATGTCTAATGGCCTTTCCAATTAGTTGAAAGCAAACTTTTTCATGCTGAGCTTTTCTTTTCACTCAACCATATCTTAAAATAAAAACCATAAATCTGCGTTTATCTGATACCATACAACAAGTTGAAATGAAGCATTAATCCCAAGAAGGGGCAATCCTTCCAATTTTTGTAAGAAACTTTCTTCAACTTTTATAAACACCTAAACATTTTCACCGACTTTTCGTGCTGTCAACATGGTTATTACTTTGTATTTTTAGTGAAGTATGTTAGAAAAAACTTAGTATTAAAATATAACGAACTTTTTGGCAAAGAGTGCCCACAATTAACTCTAATGTGTCTAGGGTGAAAATTATTGCAACGGCAACAACGAAATCCTTCATATACAAAGTCTCAAACCAGTGTCACAAATTATGGCATACTCCAAATAGAGTAGTTTGTTAAAAAATTCATCGATTCGGAAATCTACCATATTTGTTTACTAGGCCATTGAGGGCTGGGATAAATAGCATTGGATCTAATATAAAGATATCGCCAGCAATCACAACTGATATGTTGCTTAACTGTTGGTTTAGCAATTAAAAAGATTTTCAAAACTTCTTTATCTTTAACACAAACCTACAAATAAAGAAAATAGGTAAATTTAACAAGCCATAAACATTTCAATGATTCTATCTTCCTGTAATATAATTAATGATATTACCTGTATTTATTAGTATTAATTTTGGATAAAAGCAGCGAAAAATTGAATGCTATAATAATTTTTATGATGATTATTTATAGATCTAGATTTAAAATCTTTACTATAAAATTTTATGAAACAACTTTGCACAACTATTGCATAAAATAGCTTTTAAATTTGATAATTTAAAGAATATTTTATAAAATATATCTTCAATACATCAAAAAATACCTTAGCCCATGGTGTGAACCATCTTGCTTCTCTATAGTTTTCATCATTGGCTAATGTTTTTATTGGTCTTATTAAAACGATTCTCTTGTTCAAGAAAATTTACAAGACAATTTTAAAGCGCATGATTATACAAAACTGGCATACCAACATCTAAAGTTAAGTTTTCACATACAGTATTCTCAAGAATACAATACATGAAACATAATCATATTTCTAAATAAAGTCTATATTTTAATTTCCATAGATTTCCAAATAAACATTTTATATTCCATCATCAAGTTCTTTATTTAACACTTGCATGTTACTTTTTTGTCGTCAGAAAACCAATTCAAGTTCAGCTTCAATTCTGAACATCAAATCAGACACGCTGTCGTCTTTAAAGCGTTTGCGGTGTTAAGTAAACAATGAGTAACACTCAACTTATTCGAGCTTTTTTGTCTTCAATTTTGTGTTGTTTTTTTTAAACAGTTTTTAAAACCGCCATCTAAAATGAGAGTGTCATCTATACACAGTGCTGATAAATATAACGAATTATTATGATTACAAGTAAAATGATAGTGTTAACAATAAAACCAAGTAAATACCGGAAATAGCATAGAAATAAAATATTTGTATTGGTCTGTAAAAACCATTAACCATTTCAGCAAATAAAACTTCTGTTAACTTAAAAATACTATATTTATATATATATATATATATAGTATTTTTATTTGGCATGCCTGTATTTTACCCTCTCCTATTCTTTAACTTATGTCAGCTTATTAGTTAATGACGGTATTAAGTGTTGATAAGATCTTAAATGTTTTCTTAAGTTTTAAATCCATGTTTATATAGACTTTATATAGAAATATAAATATGTTATATGTCTTGAGAATACTTATGTAAAAACTTAATTGTAGATGTTGATGTAGAACTTTAGATGTTGATATGCCAGTTTTGTATAATCATTCGCTTTACAATGTCGTGTAATTTTCTTGAATAAGAGAATTGTTTTAATAAGACCAAAAAAAATATTAGCTATGATGAAAACTATAGAGAAGCAAGATGGTTCACACCATGGACTAAGGTATTTTTTGATGTATTGAAGATATATTTTATGAAATATTCTTTAAATTATCAAATTTAAAAGCTATTTTGTGCAATAGTTATGCAAAGTTGTTTCATAAAATTTTATAATAAAGATTTCAAATGTAGATCTATAAATAATCATCATAAAAATTATTATAGCATTCAGTTTTTAGCTGCTTTTTTCCGAAATTAATACTAATAAATACAGTTAATATCATAATTTATTTTACAGGAAGATAGACTCATTGAAATGTTTATGGCTTATTAAATTTACCTTTATTCTTTATTTGTAGGTTTGTGTTAAAGATAAAGAAGTTTTGAAAATGTATACCTCATCAAATAAAAAAATAAGATTAGTTGAATGATATTTCTGGGCCATTCCATGACAAATAATGTGAAATGCAGGAAGTTTTCATGGTACATCAAATGTCAATGTATAGACTTTGCAATATTTTCAAACTTTGGACAGTATCATAACAAAAAATCAGACTTCAAACTTCATGATTCAATAACAGAATATAAAAGTTAATTTAATTTCATTATTGCTTACAAAATGTTAAATCAAGTTCATAAAATTGTAATGCACTTATAAAACTCTAACGCACTAATAAAAGGAAAGTTCTCGAAAATTCTAGCATCAGAGATCAGATGTTTGCAAGCTTAAGATCACAAGTAACAAAAAAGGTTATTGCAATGTCTTCAATGAGTGACAAATTTGTTCAATATTGGAATAAGTCTCAGGGAGGTCTTCAGAGACTGCTACTAGCATCTGGCGCTTTAAACTTCTGAGCTTGGATTTCAACACTAGAAATAACGCTGAATGAAAAATATAAATATTTAAAAAGTTGTTTAGTTGCCGTAAACAGACTGATGTTCACAAACCTACTTAATTAAATAAAAGCTTTAAACAGAGAGTCCTGAGACCGAATCTTCAGAAAACTTTTTTTTTTTTATGAACTACGGAATTTCCATTAACTACGTATAGTATTTTTATTTACATATGTAAATTTTGTAAGTTGAAAAAAAGTTCTATAGACATCTCCTGTTATTTTATAACTTTTTGCCCGAATTAGAAATGGCATTTCTAATTCTGGCAAAAAGCTTATCTACCTATACAACATTTTATAAATTAACATTAAATTAGTGAATTACGGAGCTGCGTATGGTTGTTCTAATAGATACATGAAAGGAAGTGATATCTTAGGCCGGATGAATAAAACTGAGCAATTGCTTTTACTCAGTAATTGGTCAGCTTTAAGTGAATTAAAACTTCAGCAGTTTTCCTCATATTTTTATTCACGTAAAGGTAAGCAATTTACTCAGTAATTGCTCAATTTTACGTGAATAAAAACTTAAGGAAAGTTGTTGAAGTTTCTATTCACGTAAAGCTGACCAATTACTGAGTAAAAGCAATTGCTCACTTTTGTTCACCCGGCCTCTTTTCACAGATATCCAGTTCATAACCAAGAATTTTGTAAAAAGTCATTACATGAATTAAAACGTGAGAAGTTCACCTCATCAAAGCAATCGGTTGTTTGCAGCAATCATTCTTTACTTATCAAAGTCATTATTAAAACGAGTTTTCGAATGATCTTTAGTTCATTGAAAATGTTAGATGTTCTCAACATTCACTTTTACTTTTATTTCACAAGTCGGAAACAGCTCTTGCCCTTATTACAAATGGCGGATAAAATTTGTAAACATTAAAAGCGGTTTCACTTTTCGTCCAATTAAATCCTGTAAGTTAGACATCTTCTACATGGTGCGTCAGCTATTTAAGAACATCGCGTAAGGTCATCATTTCTTTATGTTGCATTAATTTTTTTTCATTTTTTGCAGATAATAAAAAATGACAAATAATAAAATAACACAAGAAATGATAACACGTGCTGTATTTGTAGCATTAAAGGCAGAGCATAGCGATTTACAAATTGCACAATTTGTTAAAGTCGCCGATCTTTTGAACTTAATGTGAAAAAAATGATGGTGATTGTAATCAAGCTGCTAAACGTAAAAAGCACGAGCAACGGTCAGACACGACTAGAACACCTGAATTTACTCAACACGTTCATAAAACTAATGACAAGAGCCCCCAAAAGTCAATGAGGTCCATTGCAAAAGACCTGGGTGTTTCAGAAGCCACAATTCGAAGGACTATTTATGAAAATCTTCGCTACAAGTCTTATGTGATGAGGAGAGGCCAGTTTATGTCCGAGACCACTAAAGCGATTCGTTTGATAAGGTCCAAGAGGCTGTTAAACAAACTGAAACATCCTGTTGACCAAGCCATGCTTTGGTTTTTTTCAGATGAGAAAAACTTTGATCAAGATCAAAAAGTAAACAGAAGAAAAAAACAGATGATCGTGTGATGACCCTTGCAAAGTTCCAGCAGTCATGCATAAAAAATTTCCTGCAGCTGTTATGGTTTTTAAGGGTTGTTAGCAACGAAGGACATGTGATGCCACCAACCCACCTCTTGCCGCAAGGACTAAGAGTCACTTCAACTACTTGCATTGAAGTCTTGGGTACTGTTATTAAGCCTTGGATTGGTAGAGTAAGAAATCTGAAGGCCCTACATTTTTCAACAAGACTCTGCACCAACACATAAGGCTCAAAACACTCAGGAAAGGTTGGCGGACCATTTTTATGATCACATCACTCCAAACGTGTGGCGTCCAAACTCCCCAGACCTGAATCCGTCGGATTATTATGTGTGGGGCGTCGTTGAGAGAGATGTTAATAAACATCCCCACAACACCAAAAATTCTCTGAAAGAATCGATTGTCCGAGTAATGAACAACATAGATGAGGGCCATCTAAAACGCGCTTGCATTCGGTTTAGGTCTAGAATCGAAGCTGCTATTGAACTAGAGAGGAGATACATTGAATAAAATTATTAAAAAAATCATTATCTTCTATTATTTATATAATTGATTTTGATTAAAAATATTTTCTGTTGACTTTTTATCATTTATAAAAAAGTCAAAATATGCTCTCAAACAGCTGAAGCACCCTGTATCAAATACCGCGTCAGAGTTGAAACGGGGAAAAAATTTTGATTAAAAACAGTTTGAATTTATTATGGGATGATTCATAAATTAGTGAGGAAGACGTAAATGTGCACAAAAGTTTTCGTAAACATATTAAATTTGATGGTCCAATGTATGAAGTCGAATTGCCGTTTAAGTCAAATCATTCAGTATATGGAGGTAGCTATAACTTATGTAAATTGAGATTTTTACATTAGAGAAAAAATGTACAGACGATAGAGATTTGTTTTCATCTTACAATAATATCATTAAGGATCAATTAGCTAAAGGTGAAATGGAGAGAGTCTCTAATTTTGAAAGTAAGATTGGAGGCGTGCACTATCTATCTCACTGTCCAGTCATTCGGGAAGATAAACTAACTTCAAAAGTGCGTATAGTTTTTGATGCAAGTTCTTGCAACTCTGCTCTTCCGTTAAATGAATGTTTGTTTTCAGGACGATCCCTTACAACTTCATTATATAGTATACTTTTACGTTTTCGTGCGAAGAGAATCGCCCTTAGTGCCAACATAGAGAAAGCGTTTTTGAACATCGCATCAGCTAAAAAAAACATCGTGGCTTAGAAAGATTTATATAGTATAAAGACTTGCTTGTTTTAGACTTTAATTATTTAAAAAATGCTGATTTCAGCATATATAGGTTGTGCAGAATATTGTTCGGAGTAACTTCGTCTCCTTTCTTATTTTCTGCGACATTAATTAATCAAGCTGAACGTTATGCTGCAAATGATCTTGATTTTTACAAGATATTAATTCAATCATGACATGTCGATAACTTAAATGCAAACTCCGATTCTGTGTCCGAAGGACTTATACTTTATGATTAAGCAAATTTGTATTTAAAAGAAGGTAGTTTTCAGCATAGAAAATTCGAATCGAACTCAATGGAGCTAAGCAGTTTAATTAAAGAGGAGAAATCAACCGCAAGTGACATAACTAAAGTTCTTCGTTTAAAATGGGACCAGATTGAAGATAACTTCATATTTTCATTTAAAGATTCATTTTGTTTAGTTGACAAAAAAAAACCTACAAAAACGAAAATATACTAAGATTTTTAGCAAGCTTTTATGATCCCTTGGGATAAGTGTCTCCTATTATTGTTGTTATCATTAGTCACTTTCACTATTGTTAGATGTAAAATTTTATTTGAATCGATTTGTAAGTTAAAGACAGGATGGAAATTTACTAATTGGAGATAATATCTTAAATATATGGAACGAGATTGTTAATGATATAGGCTCAGTACCCTTTGTTAGAGTTCCGAGGTGGTGTAGAAGGTCTGTAGACAACATTCAACATAATAAACTTGAACGATTTGGCGTTTGCGATGCATAAAAGCGTGCGGATATTTTGCGATGCTTAAAAGCGTTCGGATGTTTTGCGATGCTTAAAAGCGTACGAATGTTGTATTTAATTAAGAAGTAGAGCTACGGGAACTGCGAATTCTTGTCTACTTCTTGTCTAAATCCATATCAAGAGTTTCTCCTCTACTTAAATACACTATTCGTATAGCAGAATTAAGAGCAGTGTTATTTTAAGCAAATCTTTTTTCAGCTGTTCATAAAGAATTATCATGTGCTTTAAACATTTCTTGTGTTAAGTTGTTTTCCGATTCTATGATTTGTTTTAATTAGGTGAACAATGTAAATGAAAAATATGAAGCGTTTGTTGAGAAGCGCATAGAAAAAATTCGTTCTCCGTATGATTTAAAGTTTTTGAAAGCAAAAAAAATCCAGTGGATATTATATCCTGTGTTTGAATATTTAATACTTTTCAAATTAACGACCTTTGGTTTAGAAAATTATCCAATTGAAAGTTAGAACTTTCTATTGGATATTTTTGTTGCATGGCCTTCATTCGATTTAAGTAAACAAGGTGCTTCTCTGTGAGAAGTAGTAACTTTAATTGAGAAAGAAAGTTCATCATTAAATTTAGATTTTATGACTATCAATAACTTTAAAACATACGATTGTCTTCTTAATGTCACAGCTTTAGCTTTAAGTTTTGTTCGTATTGTTAAAACAATACTCAATAACAATTTATCTACTCCTGCTACTTCAGAACTAGATTGCGCGGAGATTTTATGGATTAAATTTTTTCAAAGAGAAATAAGTCTTACAACCAACCAAAATACATACATACATACATACATACATACATACATACATACATACATACATACATACATACATACATACATACATACATACATACATACATACNCTTCTTTGAAAAATTGGAATTCCTTTAAAAAATTGGAAAAATCATTATGGTTATAAATTATTGCAGAGAGTTATTCTTTCTTTGCTTTTGTTATTTTTAACCTGCTTCTCGCACAAGCCACACGATGAGCGAGAAATTTTTCAAAATAACCTTCGAACCATTGGAAAGTGATGATTCTGTAACACTCATTATCCGCAACTTCATATCGAAAAAAGGTAATGCTCAAACTATTGAGTTTCACATCTTGGTAGATCAAATTAAAATCTTTCCCATTATGTTGGTGAGCACAATCGACAAGTTCACTAAGAATATCAAATCAACTTCGATTTGCTCTGAGTAATTGACGCCAAACAAAAACTTATTTGCATCTCTTGTTTATAGATTTAAAAGATGTGCATCCGTACTGCGCAGCAAAATCTGTCCTTTTTCATTTGTTCAATTTTTGCTGGTTGATATGTTGCTTAACTGTTGCTTTAGCAATTAAAAAAAAATTTCAAAACTTCTTTATCTTTTATACAAACCTACAAATAAAAAATATAGGTAAATTTAACAAGCCATAAATATTTCAATGAGTCAATCTTCCTATAAAACAATTCATGATATTACCTGTATTTATTAGTATTAATTTCGGATAAAAGCAGCTAAAAACTTAATGCCATAAAATTTTAATGATGATTATATATAGATCTAGATTTGAAATCATCAATTAAAAATTTTATGAAACAGCTTTGCATAACTATTGTATAAAATAGTTTTTAAATTTGATAACTTAAAGAATATTTTATAAAATATATCTTCAATACATCAAAATATACCTCAGTCCATGGTGTGAACCATCTTGCTTCTCTATAGTTTTCATCAACGCACATTGGCTAATGTTTTTTTTTGGTCTTATTAAAACGATTCTCTTGTTCAAGAAAATTTACACGACAATTATAAAGCGAACAATTATACAACTGGCATACCAACATCTACAATTATGTTTTCAAATACAGTATTTTGTATTCTCAAGAATACAAAACATTTAACATAATCATATTTCAATGTAAAGTCGATATTTTATCTTCAATGTATTTTCATATGAACATTTTATATTCCATTATCAAGTTCTTTACCTTATACTTGCATGTTACTTTTTTGTCAAAGAAAAGCTAATTCATGTTCAGCTTTAATTCTGAAGTTCATAATAGATACGCTGTCGTCTTTAAAGCATTTGCGGTCTTAAAGTAAACAACGAGTAACACTCAACTTATTCGAGCTTTTTTGTCTTCAATATTGTGTTTTTTTTTGCATAAAAGCGTATGGATATTTTGCAATGTTTAAAAACATTTGTTTTTTTAACGGTTTTTCAAACCGCAATCGATAATGAGAGTGCCATTCGTTTTATTTATCAACACATAGTGTTGATAAATATAACGAATTATTATGATAACAATTAAATGATGGTGTTAACAATATAGCCAAGTAACACTTTTATAAAACCTAAAGTGTTATATATACACATAAAATGAAATTCTCATATATACTCCAAAAAAAGAAAAAAAAAAAAGATATTGGTCGATATTGATTGGTTGAAACATTAACCATTTCAGCAAAAAAATACTAAAATCAAAGCCTTTTAACGCAAAAACCAAAAAAAAAAATTGTTTTTGGTTTTGGTTTTAAAAGGCTTTGATTTTAGTATTTTTTGCTAAATTATTTAGTCAAAATTTTTTGGTGTTGAATTATATTTATGTTAAATGCGGGTCGTAAATGCTGTCTTGTCCACCTCTTCCCCTCCCGTTAAAATATATTTTATTACTTCTTTATATAAATAGCAATGTTTTGGATAATATCGACTCTATGCCGCGAAACTTGTAAAAATGCGATTGCGCTGAATAGATTCGTGAAAATTGTAAAAAGTTGTTTTCTTCTTAAGAAACTTTTTGTGGATTTCATGTGACTAAAAGCACTGATAAATGACGCCCATGAGGTTTCATGTTTAACCAAGAGTGTATATAAGAAGCGAAAAAGAAAAATGGAAAGTTGAAGGACACTGCTCTTGTTCTTCTTTGCTGTTCTCTCGGTCATCAAAAAATCAAGAACAAAGAGCACCTTTTGAAAGTTACTACGATAGAAGACTGCTTAACCCTGGATGCAACGTTAATTTTCTCAACAGCCTCAAAAATTAAAAAGAAGTTCAACATGAAAAAAGCTCGCTTCTTTAAGAAAAAAAAAAAAGTAACTTTCTTGAAGTAGAGAAAGAATGAATAGATTTTACTGCATAAATATCAAATAACCTTGCGAAATTTCTTGAAGCTTTCAAATTGATTTTTTTGTCGGCATAACTTAAGAAGTTTTTTAACTTGTCAGTCTCCCTATCAAACTTAATGGATCCAGCTTTAGACCATTATAAATAATTCATTCGTAACAATCTTAAATGCTTGCTTTGTTTAAGGTTTACTTTCCCGTCCTTTTTTTTTTTTCTTCAATATCTGCTGAATAAAGCTGAACTTAAATTAGTTTTTCTACGACAAAAAAGTGACATGCAAGTATACAATAAAGAACTTGATAATGGAATTAAAAAGGTTTATATGGAATTATATGGAAATTAAACTATGGACTCTATGTAGAGTTATGATTATGTTATATGTATTGTATTCTTGAGAATACTGTATGTGAAAACTTAATTGTAGATGTTGGTATGCCAGTTTTATGTAACCATGCGCTTTACAAATGTCATGTTAAGTTTCTTGAATAAGAGAATCTTGAACAAGAGAATCTTTAATAAGACCAAAACAACATTAGCCAATGTGCGTTGATGAAAACTATAGAGAAGCAAGATGGTTCAAACCATGGAATAAGGTATATTTGGATGTCTTAAAGTTATATTTTATCAAATATTCTTTAAATTATCAAATTTAAAAACTATTTTATGCAATAGTTATGCAAAGTTGTTTCATAAAATTTCATGGTAAAGATTCCAAATCTAGATCTACAGTTAATACTGATAAACACAGGTAATGTCATTAATTGTTTTATAAGAAGATAGACTCATTGAAATGTTTATGGCTTGTTAACTTTAACTATATTCTTTATTTGTAGGTTTGTGTTAAAGATAAAGAAGTTTTGAGAAGGTTTTTTATTGCTAAACCAACAGTCAAGCAACATATGAGAAGTGTTTGCTGGCGATACCTTCATATTGGATTTGATGCTATTTATCCCAGCCCTCAACGGCCTAGTAAACAATATGCGGTAGATTTCCAATATGATGAAATTATTAACGTAATGATGATAAGTGGAGGTCATGATCAGGACCAAGCAACAAAAATGGAAAAAATAAACAAGAACGGGTTTTGCTGCGTGGCACGGATGCACATCTTTTAAATCCATTATCTCAAGATGTAAAAGGGTTTTTGTTTGCTCTAAATTACTCTGA
>QPEY01000153.1:402672-425623 GCA_014706445.1 Hydra viridissima
ACGGGTTTTGCTGCGTGGCACGGATGCACATCTTTTAAATCCATTATCTCAAGATGTAAAAGGGTTTTTGTTTGCTCTAAGTTACTCTAAACAAATCAAACTAAAACTAATAGAATGTCTTAAAGCGGTAGATCTTAACTCAGAGTGTTTGCTGCATAACATCAAGTGTACAAAATCGGAAAGAAATCTTAAAACCGCAAACGTTTTAAAAACGACAGCGTCTCTAAAATGATGTTTAGAATTGAATGTGAACTTGAATTTGAACCAATGACAAAAAAGTATAATCCAAGTATATAATAAAAAATTTCATAATGGATTATTAAATTTTTTATATGGAAATATATGGAAATTAAAGTATGTAATTTATGTAGAAATATATGTCAAACATTTTAATGAAAATGGTATCAAGTTTACATAACACAATGCATAATATGTGATGGATATATAGATGTATTCATTTATGTGATGCATGTTTATATTTGTATATATGTTACTATTAAATACAAGTATTATCATTAATTTTTTTAAAGGAAGATAGACTCATTGAAATGTTTACGGCATTTTATGTTTAACCAAAGGTTTTTACTTTGCAAAGTTACTGAATATACAACCACGCTTCATATTTGCTATTTTTACATTGTTCACCTAATTAAAACAAATCATAGAGTCGGAAAAGAACTTTAAACAAGAAATGTTTAAAGCACATGATAATTCTTTATGAACAGCTGAAAAAAGATTTGCTAAAAATAACACTGCTCTTAATTTTATCTTACGAATAGCGTGCTTAACTAAAAGAGAAACTGTTGATTTGGAATTAGACAAGAATTCGCAGTTCCCGTAGCTCTACTTCTTAAATAAATAAAACATCCGAACGTTTTGAAGTATCGCAAAATATCCATACGCTTTTATGCATGGCAAATGCCATATAATTCAAGTTTATTATGCTGAATGTTGTCTACAGACCTTCTACAGCACCTCGTAACACTAAGAAAGGGTACCGAGCCTAAATCATCACCAATTTCGTTTCATTCATTCAAGATTTTATCTCCTACAAGTGAATTTCCACCATGTTTTTAACTTACAAATCGGTTAAAATAAACTTTTTCATCTTAAAATAATAGAAGACACAAATCCCAAGGGATCATAAAAGCTTGCTGTAAAAGTAAAGGAAGATGGACTTCATGAAATGTTTATGGCTTGTTAGATTTAACTTTATTCTTTATTTGTAGGTTCGTGTAAATTATAAAGAAGTTTTGAAAATGTTTTTAATTGCTAAACCAAGAAGTGAAATCGTACTAACACTGACTGAGTATTTCTTTTAGCTTTGGTTTCAATAACAAAAGCATGATTGTGTAGTATTAAAAGCTTACATTTAAATCAATTTCTTTCTTCTCCTCTTTCATTAAGACCATGGGTTATAAAACCTCCTATTTGGCATCTTCCGCCAGCTACAGAAATGATTCTAAACTATACAAATTAACTCTTGAAGCAGTTGCTGACATTTCAGATTGTTCAAAACTTTTACTAGCAGGATTACGGTTATGTGGAATTCCTGAAAACTGAGTTGCTCTAAAGACTTAAGTTAAAGACTTAATATTATATTGCACATCTTTTTAATCAATTATCACAAAATGTAAAAGAATTTTTGTGTGGCCTCACTTGCTCAGAACGAAGCAAACTAAAACTAATAGAATGTCATGAAACGCTAGATCTATTTAACTTCGATGGTTCGCTCCATAATATCAAGTTTACAAAATCAATGAGAAATCTTATGACCGGAGGCGCGAGTGGATTTTTTTTGAAAAAAGTTGCATATTTTACACTTTAGAAATATTTCTTGACAAACAATTAAAAACTAATAACAGTCTTGGCGCTAATTATACTGCTGTACCTCGTAATAATGTGGAAGAATTTTGTAATGTTTATGGCTATATTGATTTACGAATTATAGTTTTTATTGACTTGCAAGTTAAATTTTAGGTTTTTAACAGGTTAAATAACTATGATCAAATTTTTTTTTATGCGATTAATTATTTGAAAGTTTTTTTATTTCTTTATTGTTATTTGGTTGCTCTTGTATTTCTCATTTTTTAAGAACTAGATACAAACTGAAATAGTTTAACTGATTTAATGACTATTTCTAAAAGCTCTCCATTTGTTATATACCCAGAAGTAGATAGGGTGCAATACAGATCCAAAGAGGGTAGAGTGGGGAGGTTTTAATGTCGACCACCTCTTTTCCCAACCTTTCCAACAAAACAGTGCTTCCTTTCTTATTAAAAAATTTAATGAACTTAATATATGAAGAGTATAATAGGAAAACACTCCTAGTCACATTTTTTAATTTTCTGACGTTTAGTATTTTACCATACAGGTAAAAGGACCTCAGAATGCAGTGGGACCTCAGAATGTCAGGTTTGAATTTAACCAACATAGAACTCGATTTTTTTAATTAAATTCTAAAAGTATTGAATAATCTTATTAAAGAATATAATGTTAAATCATTAACAAAAAAATATTACATATAATCCTTACAAATTAATCTAAATTACGAAGACGTTGAAAATAGTCGATAAGCAATAAACTTATTTTTTTAAAATAATTTTAAATATTTCAATCCCTTCTAAAAATAAGTTTGCAGAACCTTAAACCTTAAGACTCTAAAAACAGTGCTAAAAAGATGCGTGCGCAGAATAAATCCAATTTTCTTAAAATCGCTTTTTTAAATACCTAGCATTTTGAGGTGCTGCACCTAACGTTTTTAGGTACCAAATCAAAAACTATATAACAAACTAAAGTTATTACTTTTTATCATTTTTTTTTTATAAACTAGAGGGTTTCATCGTGATTGTAAATTCTAGTGGTATCTATATATCCCTGCCATACACCTGTTTCTAATTGATTTGCATCAATGAAAATATTACATTCTATAAGTTCTTCAGCTAATTTGTTGAGGTGTTTACATGCCATTGCTTTTGTGCAGTTAAGGGCACGATTTATGGATACAGTTCCTTGTCTCTTTTTGGTTATATACTTTTGATATTTTGCATCCCAACGCTTCCAAAAAGACTTGCTAAGCTTCTTTGTTCGGAGTGCTCGTTGAGCATTTGGTGATAGCTTAGTGATCTGACGTCAACGAAGGTTTCTACAGGCTTGCTTTCTTACTTCCAAAACATTCAACATTATCCTTGTCAACTCCAACCTGTTCAAACCTTGTAGGCACCTAAATATATCATTGAAATAATAATACAAGAAAACTAAATAGTATAAGTTTAGTTTTCTTAATGAACAATATTAAAAAACCAGGATTTTATTACAGTTTATAAATTTTCATTTCTCAATTATGTGTAGATATTACCTATTCTTGTTTCTTATATAAGAGACTAACGACTCTTCTTCATCTTTTGTAAAAATTGAACAATATTCCTTCTCGTTTCCAGTTACAATGACACCATCAATTCGTTTATTAATTGTTCTAAGATCCTTAATTAGTGGAAATTTTCCTGAATTGATTGCGGCCCAACCACGTTTATTGTTGATTCGGCACCACTCAACTGCTTCCTCTAACTGCTTACTTTTCATCATTATGACATCTCTTAGAACATTGCATCTTGATTTGCTTGTTGGTTTAATTCTAAAGGACTTTCCCGTTTCTTATTTATTCTTTACTGAAAGGAATATCAAAACACACTTTTGTACTTGCACTTTACTTTAGTAAACGCACTTTAGTTTAATTTATTCATTTTTTCAAAAGCAAACAAAAAAAACACACTAAAGTGTGTTTTGAATGAGGTTTTGTGACGAAACTATAAGCAGAATATTCATTTCATAATGTCGAGAAGAAACTGAATGCAAACAACTTTTTTTTTATATGTTAATTAGCTTTCATTAACCTAGCGTTTTGAGGTCCCTCAACCTAGCATTGTGTAGTGGAATGCTAAAAGTGTAAAAGATAAGTGAACAAAACATTTAAAAATATATTCAGCATTGAAAATAAGTAATATATGCAGAAATTCATGATAAACTAAGCAATATTGGCAACAATACTACCTATTATTAAACCTGGCATTCTGAGGTCCCTAACGAAAAAAGCATGTCCTAAATATTTATCTAAAGGCATATGAAAATTGTATTAAAAACTACTAAAATTTTTTGGCAATCTAGCAGGAGTATTATTTCAACTCTCAAAAGTAAAAACAAAGTATATGCTCAAATATTTGGGGCTTAACAAAATCTTTAAAAACACCTAACATTTTGAGATCCCTTTACCTGTACAATTGAAATGCTCCTAAATCAACTTAAAGTAAGAAACCAGTTGAATAAACTTTGAGGTCTCATTCTTTGTGTTTCGGTCTATTTGTATCTAATGAATAATTAGAATGTTCCTATATCATTATAGGTATTGTAACGATTATTTGAAATTCAAGGAAACTTCATTTAGACTTAAATGGATTACACGAGATATACTTAGAGTTTCAAAAACTCTTAGCTGTAACAGAATTGTCCACTATTATCCAATCCTCAACCAATCAACACCATTTTACCGTTAAAGGGGTTCAAACTCTCGTGATGTCACAATCAAAATTAGGTGGATTCGATTGATGTCTGCCGCAATTTTGCCCATAAAGAATTGCGTTTATTTACTTCAATTCTAAATCAAACACTATGACAAGGTTCTTTACATATATTTCTTCAAGATAATCATTTACAAAGTCTTGAATCCACCAAGTCAATCGAAGAGAGAGAAAGAGAGAGAGCCTGCGCATGCCATTAAGCTTCATGAAATACAAATTCGCGCTCATGCGCAAAGAAGCTATGTTAACTGGTGCGTTAGTGAACTAATGCAGCACTGGATCATTAAAGATTACCCGGAATTCTGCAGCCCGTATCTGGCCATCACATGATGGTAGTAAACTTTGAATTATGCCCGTTTTCCAAATTGAACGTGGAACTTTTTGGTCATCAATTTACAAGTCGTCGCCCACTTTTATTAGAAATCCCCAATTTGGATTTTCGATGGTTTTAAGAAATTCTCGTAATTTAGTTAAATATTGCTTTTTCCAAACAGCCCATTAATGTTGCAAAATCACCTTTTGAAGCAAATATCTTTGTTTATCATAGCTTTGAGCAATAAAATTATTAGAATTGACAGATTCCAGAAGCATTTTTCTTCTAAATACAAGATGATTTGGAGTGAGAGGATCGTTACCAGGTATTTCATAAACAAAAGTGATCGGACAGTTATTTGTAATTGCTTCAACTTCAGCCAACATCGTCAGGCTTTCTTCATATGTAAATCTTGATGTGCCAGGGTTTTTTTTAAGTGTTCTCTCGGTAGTTGGGATCAACCTTTCGAATAATCCTCCTCACCAAGGATCAGCAGGAACGCTGAAGTTTTGTGAGCTTTAGTCACCTAAAACTTAGTTCATTATTCAGTATATTGCAAGACATAATGTTATTTCTCTAAGACCATTATGTTTTGTAGTATAAAGAAAACGTAGAATTTCTAACCTAGTTAAGTAACTTTCATTTGGTAAAATGGTAGGATTTTTTTAATTAAAAGGAATAGCTGCAACCCTGACAACTAATTATTTCCTCAACAGTAAAAAGAAACTTGAAACTTTTTTTAGTTGGTTGTAAGACTCACTACTGATTATTTCTCTTTGAACAAATTTAATACATAAAATCTCCGCGCAATCTAGTTCTCAAGTAGAAGAAGTAGACAAATTGCTATTGAGTTTTGTTTTAACAATACGAACAAAACGTAAAACTAAAGCTGTGACATTAAGAATACGATCGTATGTTTTAAAGTTATTGATAGTCATAAAATCTAAATTTAATAATGAACTTTCTGTCTTGATTAAAGTTATTACTTCACACTGCGAACCTCCTTGTTTACTTAAATCGAAAAAAGGCCATCCAACAAAATTATCCTATAGAAAGTTTGAACCTCTCAACCAAAGATCGTTATTTTGAAAAGTTGCTGAATATACAACCTACGATATAACTCCAAAACTTTATATCATTCAAAGAACGAGTTTTATATCCGCTTCTCAACAAACGCTTCGTATTTCTTATTTACATTCTTTACCCCAATAAGACCAATCAAGGAATCGCAGAGGAAATTTACACAAGAAATGTTTAAGACGCATGATTGTTCTTTATGAACAGCTGAAAAGAGATTTGCTAATAATAATGTCGCTCTTAATTCCAACTTAGGAAAAGTGTTCTTAACTAAAGGAGAAACTCTTGATTTGGAAGCAGAAAAGAATTCGCAGTTCCCGTAGCTCTACTTTTTAAATAAATGCAACATCCGAACACTTTTAAGCATCGCAAAATATCCGTGCGCTTTTAAGCATCGCAAATGCCGTATAATTCAAATTTATTATGTTGAATGTTGTCTACAGCCTTACTACACCACCTCGGAACTCTAACATAAGGTACTGAAGCTTAATCATCAACAATCTCCTTCCATATATTCAAGGTATTATCTCTAAGTTTTGGGTGACAAAAGCTCACAAAACTTCTCGGATTCACGACGTATACATTGGTGCTTCATTGTTCCTGCTGCGCCTTGGTGGGGAGGAGTATTCGAAAGGATGATCCCAACTACCAAGAGAACACTTAAAAAAATCCTTGGCGCATCAAGATTTACATACGAAGATAGTCTGACAGTATTGGCTGAAGTTAAAGTAATTACAAATAAATGTCCGATCACTTTTGCTTATGAAATAACTGGAAACGAGCCTCCCACTCATTATCATCTTGTATTTGGAAGAAAAATACCTCTAGAATCTGTGAGTTCTGATAATTTTACTGCTCAAGGCGACGATAAACAAAGATATTTACATCAAAAGGTAATTTTGGTACACTACTGGGATATTTGGAAAAAGGAATATTTAACTAATTTACGAGAAATTCACAAAACCTATACAAATCAGAATTGGGCGTTTCAAGTAAAAGTGAGCGACATCGTGTTAATTGATGACCCAAAGATTCCAAGTTCAGTTTGGAAAACGGGCATAATTCAAAGCTTACTACCATCAAGTGATGGGCAGGTACGGGCTACAGAAGTCCGGGTAATCTCTAATGATAGGCCACTTATTACTAAGAGAACAGTTAACAAGTTATACCTGCTAGAAGGACAATAAATATTGAATCAATCAATTAAAGTAACATTTGTAAATAAGAAAAACTTTAGGGTTCTAGGTGACAATATTAATGGGCCGGCCGCAGTGTTGCATTAGTTCGCTAACGCACCAGCCAATTCAGCTTCTTTAAGCATGACCGCGAATTTGTATTATAAAATGCTTAAAGGCATGCGCAGACTCTCTCTCTCATTCTCTCTTATCGATACACTCGGTGCGATTCAAGACTTTGTAAACGTTTAACTTGAAGAAATATATGTAAAGAATCTTGTCAAAGTGTTTAATTTAGAATTGAAGTAAATAAACGCAGTTCTTTACCGGCAAAAGTGCGGCAGACATTAATTGATTCCATCGAATTTAGATAGTGACATCCAGAGAGTTAACAAATACTGTTGGCAAACACAAAATGTCAGAAAGTTAAAAAACGTGACGTGGAAAAATTTCCCTTTACACTCTTCATATATTAAATACGTTAAATTTTTTAACAAAGGAAGCACTGCTTTATTGAAAATGTATTCAAAAGGGGTGGTCGTTCATGAAACCCTCCACACCTGATCCCCTTAGAATCTGCTTTGCACCCTATGTACTTCTGGGTATATAACAAATGGATAGTTTTTAGTAAGTCATTGATTCGATTAAACTATTACAGTTTTGCGTATGCTTCTCATGAAATGAAAAATACTGGAGCAACCAAATAACAATAAATAGAATAAAAAAAAAAACAAAAAAAAAAACGGTTTATTTATGATATTAAAAATATTTGATCATAATTAATTAACTTGTTAAAAATGTAAAATTTAATTGGCTGGTCATTAAAAACTATACTTTCTAAATACATGGAGTCATAAACATAAGGAAACTCTTCCACTTTATTACGAGGTACAACTGCATAATAAGTGCCAAGAGTGTCTTTACTCGTTGCTTGTTCTTCAACAAATGTTTCTAAAGTGTGACACCAACAACCTTTATAAAAAAAAGCCACTCGACAACGAACGCTTCCTCCACCATTGAAAAACATCTCCTGTCTCTCAAACACTTGATAACCACTTTTTCCTAACTGAGTATGTAAAACAGGGCAGTCAACTCGAGCAATGGCTGTTGTTTGAGAAGCTTTAAAACGACTATCAAACAATATAAAGTTCATCGCATATAATTTCCATTCGTTTTCAGCAATGTATATTACATGTATATTTTTAGCAACATGCACATTTAGGATTTTCTATTATCTTTGGAACAAAGACAGTTGTATTATCAACTTTCATGGAACAGGATTGTATGACATTGGTCATAAAAGATCTAAGGTAAGTATGGGTATTAAGGCCCACCTTTGTCGAATGCGCGGTAAAGAAATGCTGATTTTTTTTTGCTGCCAGTGATAAAACCAGATAACTCTAATATTTTAATGTCGAAAAAAAGTTTCACAATTTATTTTTTCCCTAACTTTGGATTAGTGGGCCTTATTACCCGCCGGGCCTTAATACCCATACTTGCCTTATAAGTAATTTGCCTTGAAACATCAAAATTGTCGAATATAGCCATATAAGGATAAGTAGTAGCATATTCTTGGACCTTTTGAATATGCTTTAAAGCTTCTTCGTGAGAATATTCGTTATAAAAATCTTCTATCTTGTGCAAAAGAAAGTGAAAAGAAATTTTTCAAAAAAATCTTCGAACAATTGAAAAGTGATGATCCTGTAGCGATCATCATCCGCAACTCTATTTCGAAAAAAGGTAATGCTTGAACTATTGAGTTCCACAACTTAGTAGATCGAATTAAGATCTTACCCGGAATGTTGATGAGCACAACTGATAAGTTCGTTCAGAATATCAATATCAACTTTGATTTGATCTAAGTAAATGACGCCAAACAAAAACTCTTTTACATCTTGTGATAATGGATTTAGTAGATATGCATCCGTGCCAGGCAGCAAAATCTGTCCTTGTTCATTTGTTCCATTTTAGCTGCTTGGCCTGAGCATAATCTCCTTTTATCATCGTTACTTTAATAATTTCATCATATTGGAAATCTACCGCATATTGTTTACTAGGCCGTTGAGGGCTGGGATAAATAGCATCAAATCCAATATGAAGGTATCGCCAGCAAACACTTCTCATATGTTGCTTGACTGTTGGTTTAGCAATTAAAAACCTTTTCAAAACTTCTTTATCTTTAACACAAACCTACAAATAAAGAATATAGTTAAAGTTAACAAGCCATAAACATTTCAATGAGTCTATCTTCTTATAAAACAATTAATGACATTACCTGTGTTTATCAGTATTAATTTTTGGATAAAAACAAACAAAAATTGAATGCCATAAAGTTTTTATGATGATAATTTATAGATCTAGATTTGAAATCTTAAATATAAAATTTTATAAAACAGCTTTGCACAACTATTGCATAAAATAGCTTTTAAATTTGATAGTTTAAAGAAAATTTAAAAATATATATCTTCAATCCATCAAAATATACCTTAGTCCATGCTGTGAACCATCTTGCTTCTCTATAGTTTTCATCAACGCACATTGGCTATTGTTTTTTTCGGTCTTATTAAAACGATTCTCTTGTTCAAGAAAATTTACACGACATTTGTAAAGCGCATGGTTACATAAAACTGGCATACCAACATCTACAATTAAGTTTTCACATACAGTATTCTCAAGAATACAATACATATAACATAATCATAACTCTACATAGAGTCCATAGTTTAATTTCCATATAATTCCATATAAACATTTTTTATTCCATTATCAAGTTCTTTATTGTATTCTTGAATGTCACTTTTTTGTCGTAGAAAAACTAATTTAAGTTCAGCTTTTATTCTGAACTTTATAATAGACACACTGTCGCCATTAAAGCGTTTGCGGTCTTAAGTAAACAACGAGTTACACTCAACTTATTCGAGCTTTTTTGTCTTTAAGGTTGTGTTTTTTTTTACAGTTTTTCAAACCGCCATCTATAATGAGGGTGCCATCTATACACAGTGTTGATAGATATAACGAGTTATTATGATTGCAAGTAAAATGATATTGTTAACAATATAACCAAGTAACACTTTTATAAATATCAAAGTGTTATATATACACATAAAATGAAATTCTCATAAATACACCAAAAGTAGAAAAAAAAAAGTTTATATTGGTCGATATGAACCATTAATTTATCTTGTAAATGTGAAGAATGTTTATTTGGTATGCCTGTTTTTTAACTTCTCCAAGTCTTTTATTTAAGTCAGCTTATCAGTTAATGGCCGTATTAAATACGTGTTGATCTTAAACATATTCTTAAGTTGTAAATCCATAGTTTTCGTTACTTGCTAAACTAGTTAATTATTTTTGGAGGTGGTTGGGAAAATAATTGCTCCTGGCTTACATCAATATTGAGATTAAAAGCAAAAAAATAATAATAATAATAATAATATATATATATATATATATATATATATATATATATATATATATATATATATATATATATATATATATATATATAATTTTTTATTTAATTTAAAAAACATATTTTAATTTAAAAAATAAATTTTTATTAAAGGATGTTTGCATTAGTCAATTAAAGTCTTAATCGGAAACATTTCTCATTGTAAAAGTATATAAAGCAACAAAGTACAGCAAAACTTTTCGAAAAAAAACTTCTTTAAATCAGCAAAGTGTCATAATATTTTAAAATAACTGGACGACGCATTTTTTTTTATGTTTAATGAATGATGACATGGATTGTTTGTTCAAAGAAATCACTTTGTTAATCTCATCTGACTTTGCATTTGATTTTAGCTCCGTGGTAAAAAGTGCAAGTATTTGCAACATAGTGAATATCATTTCGTTAAAAGGCTTTAACGAGTTCATTAGGAGGATTTATGAGGAGAAATTGAAAAAAAAAAATCTATTCATCTCAACTTCAAGAAAGTTACTTTTTTTCTTTTCTTAAAGAAGCGAGCTTTTTTCATGTTGAACTTTTTTTTTATTTTTGTGGCTGTTGAGAAAATCAACGTTGCACCCAGGCTTAAGCAGTCTTCTATCGTAGTTACTTTCAAAAGGTGTTCTTTGTTCTTGATTTTTTAATGACTGAGAGAAAAGCGAAGAAAAAGAAAAGCACAGAAGTTCTTCAATTTTCCATTTTTCTTTTTTCGCTTCTTAATAACACTCTTGGTTAAATTTGAAACCTCACGGGCGTCATTTGTCAGTGCTTTTAGTCACATGAAATCCACAAAGAGTTTCTTAACCCTTTATTGGCCAAATTAAAAAATATACTTTTTAAAAAAAGTTTCTTAATATTTTCAGAAAACTTAAGGGTCTAAGAAAAAAAGTTCAAACTTTTTTTTTCCTGAAATTATTTATTTCTTAAAATTAATTGTTGTCGTTTGGCAGCTTTGGTCTTATATGGGGAATTATCAACGAACAGGTTTTGAAGTACACTTTCATTTTTCTTTTGTTGCCATATACAACAAGGGCCCATAAAGGGTTAAGAAAAAAAAAAATTTATACAGTTTTCACGAATCTATTCAGCGCAATCGCATTTTTAAAAGTTTCGAGGCATATAGTCGATATTGTCAAAAATATTGCTATTTATATGAAGACATTATGAAATATGTTTTCATGGGAGGGGGAGGGGCAACAAGACAGCATTTACGACCCACATTAAATATAAATATAACTCAACACTAAAAGTATTTTGACTAAATAATTTAGCAGGGCCATTTTATCATTATATTGCTATATTTCTATTATTTTAATAGTATTACATATATTTTTTTATATATACTTTTATACTATTATATATTGCTTTATCGTTTATTATTATTATATTGCATTTATATTCAAAATAGTTTATACTAAATTATAAAAATATCAAAAATCACACTAGAAATAGAGTAGAATATTCTTAAGCTATTATTCCATTTACAAAATTTTAGTTACTTCTCCCCTCTGCCATGATTTACATTTAACACATAGCCTGTTGTATATACACCACCGACGGAAAGTTTGAAGTAGGGTTGTCAAATTGTAAAAATATTTTAATTGCTATAACATTAAAAGTAAAGATCATACTTTTAAAATACTTTTTTACATTTTTTTTTTGCAATTCATCTCCATTTGCATCTTTGCATCTCCATTTGTACTGTTTGTCATGACTTATGTTTATAATTTATCCTAGTTCTTTGAAAAACACTAAAACCTAAGCCAAAAAAATTTTTTTTTTGCTTTTAATCTCAATATAGATTTAAGCTAGGAGCAATCGTTTTTCAAATCACCCTTCAAAAAAAATTTACTAGTTTGGCAAATAACGAACACTATGGATTTAAAACTTCAGAAAAAAAGTTAACAGAAGTTGTTTTTGCTGAAATGGTTAATGGTTTATATCGACCAACAAAAATATTTTGTTTCTATTTTTGGGGTATTCATTTTATGTGTATATATAACACTTTGGTTTTTACAAAAGTTTTACTTGGTTATATTGTTAGCACTTGTAATAATAATAGTTCGTTATATTTATCAACACTGTGTAAAGATGGTACTCTCATTTTAGATGGCGGTTTGAAAAAATGCTAAAAATAACACAATATTGAAGACAAAAAAGCTCGAATAAGTTGAGTGTNTAACTGAATGCCATAAAATTTTAATGATGATTATATATAGATCTAGATTTGAAATCATCAATTTAAAATTTTATGAAACAGCTTTGCATAACTATTGTATAAAATAGTTTTTAAATTTGATAACTTAAAGAATATTTTACAAAATATATCTTCAATACATCAAAATATACCTCAGTCCATGGTGTGAACCATCTTGCTTCTCTATAGTTTTCATCAACGCAAATTGGCTAATGTTTTTTTTTGGTCTTATTAAAACGATTCTCTTGTTCAAGAAAATTTACACGACAATTATAAAGCGAACAATTATACAACTGGCATACCAACATCTACAATTATGTTTTCACATACAGTATTTTGTATTCTCAAGAATACAAAACATTTAACATAATAATCATTTCTATTTAAAGTCCATATTTTTATATGAACATTTTATATTCCATTATCAAGTTCTTTACCTTATACTTGCATGTTACTTTTTTGTCAAAGAAAAGCTAATTCATGTTCAGCTTTAATTCTGAAGTTCATAATAGATACGCTGTCGTCTTTAAAGCATTTGCGGTCTTAAAGTAAACAACGAGTAACACTCAACTTATTCGAGCTTTTTTGTCTTCAATATTGTGTTTTTTTATGCATAAAAGCGTATGGATATTTTGCATTGTTTAAAAACATTTGTTTTTTTAACGGTTTTTCAAACCGCAATCGATAATGAGAGTGCCATTCGTTATATTTATCAACACATAGTGTTGATAAATATAACGAATTATTATGATAACAATTAAATGATAGTGTTAACAATATAGCCAAGTAACACTTTTATAAAACCTAAAGTGTTATATATACACATAAAATGAAATTTTCATATATACTCCAAAAAAAGAAAAAAAAAATGATATTGGTCGATATTGATTGGTTGAAACATTAACCATTTGATTGGTTGAAACATTAACCATTTCAGCAAAAAAAATACTACAATCAAAGCCTTTTAAAGCCAAAAAAAAAAAAATTTTTTTTGGTTTTGGTTTTAAAAGGCTTTGATTGTAGTATTTTTTGCTAAATTATTTAGTCAAAATTTTTTGGTGTTGAATTATATTTATGTTAAATGCGGGTCGTAAATGCTGTCTTGTCCACCTCTTCCCCTCCCGTTAAAATATATTTTATTACTTCTTTATATAAATAGCAATGTTTTGGATAATATCGACTCTATGCCGCGAAACTTGTAAAAATGCGATTGCGCTGAATAGATTCGTGAAAATTGTAAAAAGTTGTTTTATTCTTAAGACACTTTTTGTGGATTTCATGTGACTTGAAGCTTTCAAATTGATTTTATTGTCGGCATATCTTAAGAAGTTTTTTAACTTGTCAGTCTCCCTACCAAACTTAATGGATCCAGGTTTAGACCATTATAAATAATTCATTCGTAACAATCTTAAATGCTTGCTTTGTTTAAGGTTTACTTTCCCGTCCTTTTCTTTTTTTCTTCAATATCTGCTGATTAATCAGTGAATTTGTTAAAACCTTTAATGAAATGATATTCACTAAAAGGTTGTTGCAAAAATCTGGCACTTTTCACCACGGAGCTAAAATCAAATGCAAAGTCAGATGAGATTAAAAAAGTGATTTCTTTGAACAAACAATCCATGCATCGTCCAGTTATCTTAAAATATTATTACTTTGCTGATTTAAAGTAGTTTTTTTTCGAAAAGTTTTGCTTTACTTAATTGCTTTATATTTGTTATAAGGTCATTGCGATCTTCTTGAAGTCCTGCCCTTATAATATTATAAATCTTAATGTAAAAAATATTATACGGCAAATAAATAAAAAAAAAAAAAAAAAAAAAATTTATTTTGAGAAATGTTTCCGATTAGGACTTCAGTTGACTAAAGCAAACAGTCCTTTAATAAAATTATATTTTTTATATTATAATAAGTTTTTTATATCAAATAAGTTTTGTATCTATTTTAAATACATGTCTTATGTATATATATATACTATACGTGTATATATAAGTATATGTATGTATAAATATATGTATATATAAATATATGTATATATATATACAGTGGCGGCCGGTGACATTAAACTTTGGTGGGGCCAGCAAATATTAACCAAAAAATATCGCAAATTTTTGAACTTAGCGATGTTTTTAAGGTTCTTTTCTTCAAGGGCCAGTTCAATGAGGCCCTGCGGTGCGTTTTTTCGTCCCATCTGAAAGCACTACAAATTCTGCGCGCGCATCAAAAATAATATTACTACAAACAAAATAAATAGGGCCAGTAAAAATCGGCCCAGCCGTTATTGGCAATGAATTAAAATAACGCTACAATACTTTGAATAAATTGCAAATAAACATATTACTTATAAAGTAATATAGTTTAAAATTAGAACTAACTTAGAACTATTTATTTTTATAAAACCTGTCTGCAAATAGTTTAGGCTAATAGTTGCATGTTTAGATATATATAAATACATAATTACATTACCAAATACTTTATCTTAAATAAATATAAGTGGGGCCGGGCCCCTATGGCCCCTATTGACGAGCCGCCACTGTATATATATATATATATATATATATATATATATATAGTAACATTTTTTTGGTTTCAATCTCAATAAAGATTTAAGCTAGGAGCAATCGTTTTTCAAATCACCCTTCAAAAAAAATTTACTAGTTTGGCAAATAACGAACACTATGGGTTTAAAACTTCAGAAAATTATTAGGATCTTGACAACACGTATTTAATACCATCATTAACGGATAAGCTGACAGAAGTTAACAGAAGTTGTTTTTGCTGAAATGGTTAATGGTTTATATCGACCAACAAAAATATTTTGTTTCTATTTTTGGGGTATTCATTTTATGTGTATATATATAACACTTTGGTTTTTACAAAAGTGTTACTTGGTTATATTGTTAGCACTTGTAATAATAATAGTTCGTTATATTTATCAACACTGTGTAAAGGTGGTACTCTCATTTTAGATGGCAGTTTGAAAAAATGCTAAAAAAAAACACAATATTGAAGACAAAAAAGCTCGAATAAGTTGAGTGTAACTCGTTGTTTACTTAAGACCGCAAACGCTTTAATGACGACAGTGTGTCTATTATAAAGTTCAGAATTGAAGCTGAGCTTAAATTAGTTTTTCTACGACAAAAAAGTGACATTCAAGTATACAATAAAGAACTTGATAATGGAATAAAAAATGTTTATATGGAAATTAAACTATGGACTCTATGTAGAGTTATGATTATGTTATATGTATTGTATTCTTGAGAATACTGTATGTGAAAACTTAACTGTAGATGTTGGTATGCCAGTTGTATAATTGTTCGCTTTATAATGGTCGTGTAAATTTTCTTGAACCAGAGAATCGTTTTAATAAGACCAAAAAAAACATTAGCCAATATGCATTGATGAAAACTATAGAGAAGCAAGATGGTTCACACCATGGACTAAGGTATATTTGGATGTCTAGAAGATATATTTTATAAAATATTCTTTAAATTATCAAATTTAAAAACTATTTTATGCAATAGTTATGCAAAGTTGTTTCATAAAATTTCATGGTAAAGATTTCAAATCTAGATCTACAATTAATACTGATAAATACAGGTGATATCATTAATTATTTTATAAGAAGATAGACTCATTGAAATGTTTATGGCTTGTTAACTTTAACTATATTCTTTATTTGTAGGTTTGTGTTAAAGATAAAGAAGTTTTGAAAAGGTTTTTAATTGCTAAACCAAAAGTTAAGCAACATGAGAAGTGTTTGCTGGCGATACCTTCATATTGGATTTGATGCTATTTATCCCAGCCCTCAGCGGCCTTGTAAACAATATGCGGTAGATTTCCAATATGATGAAATTATTAACGTAATGATGATAAGTGGAGGTCATGATCAGGACCAAGCAACAAAAATGGAAAAAATGAACAAGGACGGGTTTTGCCGCGTGGCACGGATGCACATATTTTAAATCCATTATCACAAGATGTAAAAGGGTCTTTGTTTGCTCTAAACTACTCTGAACAAATCAAACTAAAATGTCTTGAAGCGGTAGATCTTAACTCAGAGTGTTTGCTGCATAACATCAAGTGTACAAAATCGGAAAGAAATCTTAAAACCGCAAACGTTTTAAATGCGACAGCGGCTCTAATATGATGTTTAGAATTGAATGTGAACTTGAATAAGTTTACCAATGACAAAAAAGTATAATGCAAGTATAAAATTAAAAACTTCATAATGGATAATAAAGTTTTTATTATGGAAATATATGGAAACTAAAATATGGAATTTATATGCAAATATATGTACAACATTTTAGAGAAAATGTTATCAAGTTTATTTAGCACAATGCATAATATGTGATGGATATATAGATGTATTCATTTATGTAATGCATGTATATATGTGTATACATCTTACTATTAAATACAAGTAATATCATTAATTTTTTTAAAGGAAGATAGACTCATTGAAATATTTATGGCACTTTATGTTTAACCAAAGGTTTTTATTTTAAAAAGTTACTAAATATACAACCATGGATATAATATCCGCTGGATTTCTTTTGCTTTCAATATAATTCCTAAACCTTTTATTATACAGACAACGAATTTTTTCTATGCGGTTTTCAACAAACGCTTCATATTACTTATTTACATTGTTCGCCTAATTAAGACAAATCATAGAATCGGAAAACAACTTTGCACAAGAAATGTTTAAAGCACATGATAATTCCTTATGAACAGCTGAAAAAAGATTTGCTAAAAATAACACTGCTCTTAATTCTATCTTAGGAAAAGTGTTCTTAACTAAAAGAGAAACTTTTGATTTGGAACTCGCTGAGAAAGAAATCGCTGTTCCCGTAGCTCTACTTCTATAAATACAACATTCTTTCGCTTTTAAGCATCGCAAAACAACCCAATGTTTTTAAGCATTGCAAATGCCATATAATTCAAGTTTATTATGTTCAATCTTGTCTGCAGACCTACTACACTACCTCAGAATACTAAGAAAAGGTACTGAGCCTAAATCATCAACAATCTCGTTTCATTCATTCAAGATGTTATCTCCTATTAGTGAATTTCCATCATGTCTTTAACTTACAAATCGATTGAAATAAAACTTCACATCTTACAATAATAGAAATCACTAGAAGGGTTCATAAAAGCTTGCGATAAATCTGAGTAAATTTCTTTTTTGTAGGTTTTAAAAATCAAATCTTTAAATGAAAATATGAAGTTATCTTCAATCTTGTCCCATTTTAAACCAAGAACTTTAGCTATGTCACTTGCGGTTGATTTCTCCTCTTTAATTAAACTGCTTTTGAGTTCGATTCGAATTTTCTATGATGAAAATTACCTTCTTTTAAACAAAAGTTTGCCGTATCATAAAATATAAGTTCTTCGGACACAGAATCGAAGCTTGTATTTAAGTCATCGACATATAATAATTGAATTAATTTCTTGCTAAAATCAAGATCATTTGCAGCATAACGTTCAGCGTGAATATTTAATGTTGCAGATAATAAAAAAGGAGAAGTTACTCCGAACAAAACTCTGCACAACCTGTATATCGCGAGGTTAGAATTATTTTGTTCTTTCTCCAAGTGTAAACGTTGGAGAATGTTTTTAATTTTTTTCTTAAAGTAAAAATTATTTAAAATTTTAGCTTTAATTTTTAAAAAAATAATAACTTATACTTTACGTAATTTATGTTTAAACAAATTATTTAGAAAAAAAATTCTAAAATATAGCGTATTTTAAAATCAATTATTACTTACTAAAAATAATACAGTACAATCTCTCTAATTCCAACTTCGTGGGGAAAAATAAAAGTTCGAATTAGAGAGATTTTCGAATTGTAGAAAGTTGATTTTTTTTCAAATATTCTGGTCAAATTACAAATAGAGATGAAAAAACAAACAAATTGTGATTCTTAGGCCTAAATGCAATAGAGATTATGTGTTTTAAACTTTTTTATTTAAATAAAAAACTCAGTAATTGTAGATCGCCTTTTTTGAATATAAGCTCATTTAAGAACAGCTTTGTTGACATGATAATACGTATCAACCTTCGCCCGTTTAGCTAAATTTCCTTGACGAAAAGCGTCAAAGATTTTATCTTTATTCTTTTTCCAGGTTAAAAGAATGTTTGGTGGCATATCAAAGATTTTCGAAACCTCTATTTGTTTTTCCTTTCTCCAATTCCAGTAGAACATCGTGTATTCGCTTTAAATTGGTTTCTTCATGCGGTCTCTTTGATGCCATGATGTTTTTTAAACAAAGGATAATAATTCTCGTTAATCGTTTTTCAAAAACTCAAAACATTCGAAATTTGAAAAAAGAACTCAACGGTTAACGAGCTTTTTACACGTCAGAAAATAAAAAAATCGATTTACAGAGAGATTCTCACTAAAGGGTCCGAAAAATCCAATCGAGTTACGGAGGTTTTCGAATTATAGAGATTCGAATTATAGAAAGTTAAACAAAAGAGTTTCTTAAGCGCATGTCACGGTGACTTTACATTTTGTCGAATTACGGAGGTTTTCGAATTAAGGAGATTCGAATTAGAGAGATTGTACTGTAACTCATTTTCTTCCAACTTTTAATATAGGAGATAGAACAAAATAATTCTGACCTCGCGATATGCTGAAATCAGCATTTTTAAAATTGTTAACGTCTAAATCAAACAAGTCTTTATACCAAATAAATCTAACTAAGTCTCGATGTTTTTTAGCAAATGCTATGTTCAAAAACGCTTTCTCTATGTCGGCAATTAAGCCGATTCTCTTTGCACGAAAACGTAAAAGTATACTATATAATGAAGTTGTAAGGGATCGTCCTGAAAATAAACATTCATTTAACCAAAGACCAGATTTGCAAGAACTAGCATCAAAAACTATACGCACTTTTGAAGTTAGTTTATCTTCCCGAATGACTGGACGGTGAGATAGATAATTGTCATTTGAAAACGACAGACCATTAGTTGCAGAATAAGCTTGTCCGTGAACCAAATTCCTAAGATACGTGATTTTTTGAATGTTACATAAATCGTCGTTTTTATTAACTGCACAGTCAAAGGTTTTTCCCAAAAGGTTTGCCAATTTTCTCAATTTTCATCAAATGCTTCTATTTTCAAAGTCGGAAGTTTGATTGTTTTGTTATTTTTAAACGTTACTATAGAACTCGCCTCGTCGCTAGATTTAGTGGAAAATTTATTTTAAAAAATTATTTATCATGGAGCTTTCACGTTTAAAACTCAATTGCAAAATCATTTTTAATTTGCAGTTCATCAGCATCTTCGATCAACACTGAAATTTTATCATCTAGAATTTTGATTCTCTTGAAACTAACATTTGCAGACGGCAATTAATTTTAACATTTTCCCATTGATAGGTATATCGATGGGAAAATGCTAAAATTACTATGAAGGTTACAGAAAAAAAAAATCTGTTGCCCAAACCTGCCCCAATTGAATATACAACCTTTTAAAAAATGTCAAATTTAAAATTTTATATCAGTTGTTTTTCACACTGCATTAGCACTACAGAAGTAATTTGTCATAACTCAAAAACCAATCTTCAAAAAATCATGCTCAAACAACTCATGCTAAATTTCAAACCTCAAAAACCAAGAAGTTGCATGATTTGACGGAAACTGCCTGAATTAAATGTTGAAAGATAAAACTTTCATACAAAATAGCGAATAACAGTTCGTTGCTTACATTCATCATGAAAATAAATTTAGTTCCTTTCTTTCAAGATATTGGAATTAATCATGATGATGAACTTGAGGTTCTTCTTCTTGAGTTTCAAAGATTGGAAGGTGTGACCGTGGAAGTAATGATGAACCTGAAATAATAAACCTCAAGAAAACTCTATCAATATTGAATTTTAAGTTCAAATCAAAACATCTAAAGCACTCAAGAACCTTCTCAAAGCTTCTGGAGCAAATCTGGTTGGATAAAGAAATTATAGTTAAAAGAAAAGATGTTGCTGCAGGTAGAAAAAATATCTGTTTCAACTCTTCTACAGAGTATGTGAAATCATACTCCGACATAGATACTAACTTTTACTGAATGTAAAGATTCAATGAGAATATGGGGTGAAAGTAGGGTAAAGTTAGAAGCAACTGAAGGCAACCCCTGAAAATAACAGTTTTATTAAGCGAATTAGTTTTAATAACCACAAATCTGAAAACAGAAAACCACTTCCTTCTGATGTTAAATGAAGCTATTTTTCTTGTAACAGTTATTTTCATTTCTTGCTTTGGTCATAGTAAGATAATATGGTAATTTAGTTTTTTGAATCCAAATTTTTTATTTTAATTAGTATAAGTGCGCGTTTTGGTTTGGCAAGACAAAAAATTTACTTAATTTACTCCTGATATTTTCAGATTTTGAAACTTGTATCACAAAAGCCCTTTTTATTTCTATTTTCAAAGCCTGCTAATTTAGGTCAATTTCCTATAATTAGCTCATCAGGGCAGATCTCTTGTGGGAGGATAGACATTTGTGGCAGAGACGAACTTCTATGCTAATTGTTTGCCTTAACAAACAATACACTAGGAAACGGCCTACGTGAATGCACGACTCCTATTCATCTAACGCTGGAACCGCGAAAAAATGAGAATTTTGAACATTCACGTGAGCAAAGGAGAGAGGCTTTTATTTTGGAAAAATAGCGTTGAGCGTGAAAAATAGATAAGAGCTATTCCAATCTGTAATTTAGTTGTTACCAATAATATTGTTATCTGTGAGTTACACTGGCCTCAAAAATCTAAAACAGTTACAGTACGTGGAGGAAAGCGTCGACCAAAAAACGCTCCATCTGTTTGGCTGGAAGTAGACTTATTTCAGATTTCAACTGCTGGTCCAACTCAAAGAACTACCATAGTATCTTTAAGCGCCATAAAATACATTAAATGATAAGTTTATGAAAATATTTGCTTTGAAGCATTTCATAATGGAGTTAAGTGAAATGTTTCTAGTTTAACAATCAATCGAATGATAACTGTTGACACCTGGTCTGAGTTTGATAAGATACTTTGGTTTTTAAGTTCCTTGAAAGTGGACAATAACAAAGAAGTAATTATGCGACATATTTCAGTTATGGGACCAAAAGAAACTTGGAGATAAAATTTATACATCAGACATAGTTATATGCTCATTTTGCATATTTTTCATCATCAAGAGATGTAAGGCCAGAAGGATACATTTATTTTCATTCTATAGACGTGACATCCGTCACGTCTATAGAATGAAGAGAAAAAATGTCAGAATGTTGACACGTGACAACATTCTGACATTTTTTTATTATCATTTTTGTTATTACGACCTATAGTTTTTGTTTTTTTTATTATTTATCTTTTATTACTTACCATTTATTGTTGTTAATATTTTTATCAAGCTTTTTTATCTTTATCAATATATATATTTTTAAACTATTTAGTTAATATCATCATCTGTTTAAGTTTTTAAAATTAAACTTTCTTTTTTTCTCTGTTATTTTATTCACACATACAGCTGTCATGCATCATCCAGATTATCTCTTCCTTTTCCTCCTCCTTCCCTTCCCCTATGCCAAAAAAGGTACTCCAAACTATACATTTCTTTAAATCCTATGGACGCAAGATCCACAACTATCTGCTAACTCAATATCACATTCACAGCTCTAAAATACTCTTGTGCTGCCAGGGTTTTTGCTGTTATTGGTGTTAGTAAAGAGTTCTGTTATATTTTGCAATGTTTTTTAAATACTGTTGTTGTTTATTATCTTTGTAATACTTTTAAGTGAATATAGTTACATTATTAAATTCCTTTTATCACTTTTGTAATTAATTATTACTTTTATTGTTTCTTGCTTTTGTTAAACTATTTAAATTCTTTTATCTTTTGAATGCTTTTTATTATCCAATGTTGCAAATATTTATCATCGATTGAATGAATGATTGAATGGGCCTGCTGTAAAGAACGCCATGGTTTTACTCCTTTTGCTATTAAATGTCAAATTGCTGTCTATGTTGTCGTTTTTTTAATGATTGTTTTCATTTATTCGTTTAGCCCATGTTATCAAACATCAAAAAGATGTTTTCGCAACCTCATTCTAAACAATAATCACCATCATCAAGGCAATTCACTCCTCATACTACTCATCCCCTTCCCCTCCCCTCCTCTACG
>QPEY01000154.1:33404-53192 GCA_014706445.1 Hydra viridissima
TTTTTATACGATCAAGAACACAACAGAAAGTTATTTCTAGGGCCTGAAGACAAAAAATATAGCGAGAAGCTATTATATATTATAATATAAATCCATATTATAAACCTTTTTTCTGAATTTAAAAACTCTCCTATCATTGCTCACTCTTCTCCAATTTTTGATTAGTTTTTATTTTGGGTGCATTAATTTTTATTTTATAATGTATGCTGTTTAGATATCGGAGAATACAAGAAAGAGAAATCCATCAATAAAAAATGCTGCTAAATCAGTAGAAATAAGTTCAGAGTTAGAATTTGGTACAGACACCAGCGAAGATTCATCCTTTGATTCCGAATTTGAACCAGGATATTGGCGTTCTATAGAGTCAAGTAGTCTTATAAAAGCTGAGATCCCAAAAGATTTTATTTCTGGTAATGGTGCTCTAAATGCCACAATTACTGATAATTCTCCAAACCTTTTGACAAAAGTTACTGCTGCAATCCTTGATAGTTCTGGGGTTGATCTTACAAATGTAAATTGCAGTAGGTCAACAGCATCTAGAAAGATGAAACAAGCAGCTCATGAAATGGCAGTTATTGCTAAAGAAAATGTTGAACTTAGCATCCGAGCTTCTCCCTACCCATGCATTATATATTTTGACGGAAAGACACTTTTTGAAATTAATAATGGAAAAAAATTAAAAAATTAAAATGATAGACTTGCTGTTCTGGCAACTATTGATAATGAGTCCCATCTTCTTGGAGTTACGCCATTATCCTCTTCATCTGAAGAAGATCAGTACAATGGTGTAATGAAAGTCCTAAAAGAGTACAATCTCGAATCAAAGATTGGATTACTTTGTTTTGATACCACATCAAGCAATACAGGAATACATAAAGGATCTTTAATAAAAATATCTACTGAGTTAAATAAGTATCTAATTCATATAGCTTGCAGACATAATGTTTCTGAGTTGAGAATAACACACTTTTGTGAAGCTATAACAAATGAAAAAACTACGGCCCCCGATAACCCTTTGTTTAAACATTTCAAAAACTTGTTTGAGCAGCCTAATTTTGAGTACAACCCATCTATGTTAGTAAAATTTGGTTGGGAAGAAATTAAAGGAACCGTTGTTGAAAAAGCTGCTACAGAATCTCTTGAGTATTGTAGATCTTACATACTGAGAAATAATACTGTAAGGGAAGATAGAGAGTGGTCAGCTATCTTTCTCCTTCTATCATTAAATTTCGAAAAACTGGAGCGGTGCAAGATTTCTTGGGAAATCTATATATTATTTAAAAATGCAAATTCTTTCAACTCAAATTCATTTTATTCAAAAAAATAGAGAACATATTGAATTCTTTATTTAAACATACATGGTATCTTGACTCAACTCTGATTCCTTTAGCCTTGCTGGATGATGGTGTTGCACTCAAAGAAAATAAAAAAATTGCTGCTGCAATATTATCATTTCCGAAACCTAAGCCATGTTACTTTAAAACTGAAAATAAGCACAAAAAAAAGATATAGAAAAATTGTTGAAAATTGAACTTAACATTCATCATCAAATTCCTAGCTTAGCTTCTTTGGTTGATGAGTTCTCCTGGTTAATGTTTGATATGATCGGAATACAAGATCAACGAACTGATGATTGGCAGACCTTGCCACCTCAGTATTGGCACACGCATCAACATATAAATTATTTTTGAATTTTTCAAAAAGTATTATTTAAGTAAAGAACCACGCTGAAAGGTCATTTGGAATGATGCAACAATTTGTTCACCGCTACAGAGACGAGGAAGAAAAAAAAAAAGGCTTATTGCTGTGGACAAAGTACGCTCAATTTTTAAGGCATCAGGCAGTGAATCTTTGTTAACCAAGAAACAAAATAACAAAGTTATAAGCAAGAAAAGAATCGCAAAGGGATTACTTAGCTTACGCTCCAAAATTCAGAAGATAGCTTGAACTTTAGTATTTATATTAAAAAAATATTTTTTAAAGATACATGTTGCACGTAATTTAAGTTTCTATCATTCAATCAACCTTAAAAAAAATGCTTTTCTAAAAAGCTTAATACAAATAAAATGAAAACCAAACAATGTGAATATAAACAAATAAAATAAGTAAGAATTTTTGCGCATTCTTTATTGTTAAATGCGCATATTTTCGCATATTGTTTTGCATAAAATCGTTTCAAATTTAAGGAACTATTAAGAAAAATCACGGATACACATCAATTTAAAAAATAAAAAAGATTATCATGAGCACATTAAAAGAAAAAAAAATTAAAAATATTAAGATTTACCTTGTGCTCAAAGAATTGCTACGAGGGTACTATTTGGGGCATTTTTAGGGGGGCTTTGACGCTTGAGCACAAGGTAAATCTCAATATTTTTGATTTTCTTTTTTGTTAATGGTATTTTTTCTACATTTGCCTCGATTTTAGCTTGTTGTGCATTCGCGTTTTCGAAATTTTTTTTTTTGAACACCCCTAGTAAATAGTAAAGCCAAAGTAAATAGATTTGCTTTTCAATATAATGGAATTTACTAAATGGCTTATTAGCTTGTTCAATATGATGTAATCAAAAAAGATAAGTGAACTTTACTTCACTTTCATAAACTGGAAGTACAAAATTAACATAAATTATTTAAACCCAACGGGATTTGAATTTCAAATAGAGAAAAACAATTTTTCACAGTTTTCAAAGGATTCGTTGTAAGTGATGATTTTTTCTAAATATTTCGTAGATTGTAAACGAACTATAGTTTTGTTTAACTTGCCATGGTGAGAAGAATTTTACAGTTTATTATTTTATATAAATAAAAAAAAACTGTTGGCAAATTCGATAGTGCTAAATCTGCAACAAAATCAAGTGAAAGTGGCGAGACAGTAACATATTTAGAATAAAACTTTATACAAATATCTGGTAGCACAATAATTGGGGTTTAGGATATAGGAAGTAATAAAAAAACAAGTGTAAGTGAATCAAATAATAATCGAGCTGCTGCTACAAAGAATTATGTTCACGGTAAAATGAATAAGGTTATATATGTTCTAGGTCGAACAATGGATAATTGTTCATCTATGAAAACTCTGCCTATTTAATATATTGATATGGTATATTAGATCTCATTTAATAGCAACTTTATTAGTTTAGTTTTAGTTACAGTTATAATGAGATGAGTTAATTCTCCTTTAGGTTGTAAACAGCGTGGAATTATAAATACATTAGGGTCTCCATTTCTACAAATGACTTCATTAACATTTAAAAGAATTGGTACATTAACTATAACATCAGAAATAAATGTAAAATATAGTGATAATTTTGGTAGATAATCAGATGGTAATTAACAATTACCATCCAATTGGTTCATTTATCAGTTCGTTCACCACAAATGTTTTGATAAAAAATTCATAGTGCTAACGCAAGCTTTAATGTATGATATTATTTAATGAAAAAAAATATATCGCCCCATAACAATTTTACTAAAAAGTCCGTTTCAAAATTTCCATTTTATTTACCATGGTCGCATTTAAATAATGCACCTTTACATTTTTTATAATGACTTTTAACTCTTAAGTGAATGCAAAACACTTATTTAACTTTACCCTCACTTAAGCATTCCTTACTTTGCGGAAACCTTCCATCTCCACATTTCCTCTCATTTTTTTTGCAGTCATAAAATCTCTGCTATGATTGACAGTTTACCATAGCCTTATAGTCGGACATATGGTCGAAACTACTTTCTTCTGATTTTACTTGATTTCTGCTGCAAAAATGATACTAATAATTAAATTGAAGCATAACTTCATAGTTAGACAAATGGTTAAAACGGGTATTCAGGTTTAAATTTTAACCATAATTTTAATCATAGCTCAAAGGTTAAAAATATGACCGAAAAGGCCATTCAGGTCTTACAAATTTTGTTCCAAATTTTTTAAAATGATGGAAAATTTATAATAGCTTAATGTTTGAACATGTAGTTAAAAGTTGAAATGCTAGATTTCAATTTTTTAACCATAAATTTGACCATCGCTTCATGGTTAAATATTGGTCAAACAGGGTTGAGCCAGCTCTTGCATTTCTGTTTTACTAATATTTTGTTAACAAACTTTAGCAAAAATTAATATTTTGGTTGTTTTTCAAGTTTGAAAAATGTAACTAAACCACTTTTGAAAAAACCATTCTTAAACTTCTTTGAAGATCTGAGAAATAAAACACTTTAGTTGTTCCCATTTTATCATCCTGTGTCTAATTATTCTGCTTATCGAACTAACTATATTTTAAAAGCGCTTTTTCGTTAAGTTATTTCTTTATCATTTACAAATTCTATAACTACAACCCTTAGCCAACTTGAATCATGGAACAAAGTTTCTAGATACTATAAATAAGCCACGAGAAACAAGCTTTGACCCTTTCCTAACGCTCATTCTTTTATATTCCTTAACTATTAGCAATTTAGACAGCCAGATGTCAATGAAAAGTTGATCTGGTATATTGGTAATTTTATCAAGTTTTAAATCAGATTCAAGATACGACTTTGTTACCGAATTCGTTTGTGACAATTTCTTAAATCTCATTGAAAAAGTGCTATGTTTGAAAATAAAGCATTACTTACAAATCATTTGGATTTCATTCAAAACATCTACTTCACCCATTAGCTTGAGAGATCTTTCGACCACAGATATAAAGTTGGAAGGATTTCGTAAAACCAACTTTTTTAGCAGCTCGTCCATTTTAAGCTGATCACTCTGTTCATCGAGATCGATATAATCAATGACAGCTTTATCAAAAGCTGCATCACGTGCAAATCTTTTCCACTCCGGAGAGATATTTTCAACCAAAATGCATTTTATTTTTGAATCCATGATGAATTTTTCTAAAACAATGACAGATTTGCTGCACTTAGCTTCTAACAAATTAGTCATTCATTTTACAAAATCGGTTTTTCATCTTATTACTAATGTTGGTATCTTTAAAGCCATTTTATATCCCCACCGTTGTTAAAACACTCTTGTTAATAAATATTTGTAATCTAGATTAGATAGGCTGAAATAAACTTCATTTTTCCAAAAGGTCACCTCATATTAGTATGACTCTTAATATAGATATGAAGCGTGAAACAGCAAATATTAAAAATTAAGATGAGGCTTTTGGTTTTAAGTGGGAGTTGGTTAGAAACAGAGATGAAATGGAACGTAAACTTAGAGAAAATGCAGATTTAATTGGTTTATCACCAAATAAAACATCATGCGGATTGAATTGGTTCATTACCAAATAAAAAATAATATGGCAGTGGTTTCGATTCAAAAGAAAATGTCTTTTTTGACCAAATCATGGAAAACAATAATAATGATACCAATGAATGAAGAAAAGTTGATGCAATATTGCAATATAGAGTATAAAATGTATAGCTATAGGTTGTATTGGTATACTTGATATACACTCAATGTATAGAAAAAGTATCAATGACAAAATGGTTGAAAAATTGTTAAAAATAAATGTATAGAGGGAATGTGGTGAAAGCTATTCTTTAGCATTGAAAATAACAACGATGATCATTTAAATGGTTTTATTTTTAACTTGGTACTTTATAATTAGTTGTGTCGACGCAGAAGATAATAGAGTGCTTAATGTATCTTTTTGAAGAAAAAACGAAGAAAGAAAACATTATTGCTGTAAATTAGTTTAAAAATCTATATTTGAATCTGAGTCGATCATAGAGATCTTTAAACAAAAAATAAATACTCACCGGTTCACTTCTTTTTTACTTTTTGCTACTATCTTTAAAAAAATATGCAAACATCAGTTAAAAACAATCGCTATTATTTAATAACTCATCACAGGTTTATATAATAATTTTTCAATTACACTCATAGAGCTCATGCTACTAAACAAATAATCGAGCTGATGTTTGTTTAAAGTCAGTGACATAACAGCATGATAGGAGATATGTAAAATGTCATAAACTGATCGGTTGAAATGCTCATCACTAATTGTAATTTTTGTGATGGTAAAATGTTCTGTTAATTTAAATTTACTAATTAAAACTTTTGAACTAAATAAGTTCATAAAATTAAAAAATAAAAAAAAAATTGAAATTATGGATAAACGAATAAAATTATTAGGGAATCCACTACCGGTACGCTGGGATAACAAAAACAGGGATTTCGATCGCTTTTTTCTAGTTTCGAATACCGGTTTAAAAGGCTTAAATACCGGTATTTAGGTATTTGAATGGTTGTTTTTTTATATATTATTTTTTGCAACATTTGTGTAGTTTATGTACTTTTTTAAATTGATTTATAATGAAAGTTTTAATTAAAGAATTACAACATTTAAGTAGATATAAAAATGCAACTATTTTTGAGACGCATCGTATTGTCGTATTTCAGATTATTAATATACGAAAATTCGTAATCATTAATTGCTTGTTTTAAAAATATCTTTTGTTCTATCATATGTTTAAACTCTTTGTTTGGTTAAAAACCTAATATATAAAAGTAAAGTTGTCAAATTCTGATTCCATGAAAACTCTTTGATGAAATTCTTGTCATTTTTACTTGACTCATTTTTAAAATCATTTAAATTCCCAGGAGGTTTATAATTACGAGTTGATGTTTTTATTCTTTTTTGAAACAATAATAAGTGCGTATACTTTAAAGCAATGCCTTAAACATTTTTTAGTACTTGAGTTCTTGATTTTACATCTTTAGTCATGCGGCGAGGATCAAAAAGTAAATAACGAGTTCTCATTTTTACAAATAACAAAATCTTTATATACCTCTTCTTTGATAGTTTTTTTTAAAATAATTACTAAGAACAACTATGGTAAATTTAAAAAATTAACATTTTCTGTTTAAAGTTATTTAAATTGATTTCATTTAAATATTAAATGTTTATATCAGTCAAATTATGTAACTAATATAAACATGTGAGGATAAAATATGTGACACATATTTAAAAATTGAGATAATATTTTAATTTAGCTGACGGAGAGTGAATTTAAAAAGTTTATTGAGCAAAAGGCGGAGATAAATATTCTGTTTGGTTTTTCTTTCTCAAAGATGAAAAAGGGCATAGTGAAAAGTGTAAGATGTGCGCAAAAATTATAAAAACAACAGATGGCTCAACACGCGACCTTCATACACATTTAAAAACAAAGCATGATGTAATATTACGAAAACGAGATGCTATTGAACCTCTTGGTAAATCTAGTTCAATATCTGATACGCCTCCTCCAAAAATTACTAAAATTTTAAAAAAACTACAACAGAGTCGCTGGCAGAAATCTTATCTAAAATCGCAGCACTTGATGGTCTTCCATTCAGAATTTTCATAACATCCAATGATCTTCGAAAATCATTAAAAGCATTAAATTCAAGTAATAAACTTCCTAAATCCTCCACGACTTTACAAAAAATTGCCACTAGTTATAGCGATACTACTCGACAGTTAAAGTAAACAAACGACAGTAAAGAAACATCAGATTAAAAATTAAATGGAAAAGGTTTTAGTATTTATTTTGATGAGCGGACTTCCTTAATGAACCGGCGATACATAAGCGTGAATGTTCACTCGGAGTCAAAGTTTTGGAATTTAATACTTCTCCGAATCAATGGAGGTTTAAGTTTCCAAATCAAATGGAGGTTTACCTGCAGAAAATGTGACTTACTTTTAAGTGAAAAACTGAATCAGTATGGTTTGTCATTAGAAAAAAATATTGTTTGTTTAACAAATGATGGTGCAGCAGTTATACAAAAAATAGGCAAATTAATACCGTCTTCTCAGCACTTGTGGTTGTAGTTGTTCTCAGCACTTGTAGTTGTAGATGTTCTATATAAAAAAGAAACAACCGAAGAAAGAACCTTTTGCTCAAATGAATCAATAGACTTCGACTCATATTCAGATGCAGAAGAGTACGAAAACTATGGTGCCTTTGAAAATATTTCAAATACATGCGAGGAAGGATAAGAGATGGATTACGATAAACATGAACAAGATACAGAAATAACACATAGTCAAATTGGTCCCCTTATACAAAAAGTAAGGAAAATTAAGCAAATATTAAAACGTTCACCATTAAAAAATGAGGTACTGCAGAATTATGTAAAGCTCAAATTTCGTAAAGAATACTTCTTTATTGCAGATTCTAAAACTAGATGGAATAGCCTATTAGCAATGCTCGAACGTTTTTACAAATTAATGTCATGCATTCAAAAATCCGATGTAGATTTAAAACCAAGTATAAACTTTACAGTAACTGATTTTGATCTCATCACTTTTGCCGGTATAAATAGCCGTTGAGTGACTTTGTTGCACGGATGCTAACTTAATTTCTGCGGATGCAGCATTAACATTAATGTTTGACAGGCAATGTGAAATTAAGTCATCATTGAGCATAGCATTTATGTGTGATTTAAAACAACGTATTATTGCAAGAAGAATGCAGTTGTACGATTTAATTTCTTATCTGCATAAAGGTCAAGAAGATGGTATTAGAAAATCAAACTTATTAAGTTTTAACTTTCCTTGTGCAACAAAAGCGAGTAATCTCAATTCACTTTTTGGCATCGTAAATCATAAGGGACTTTGGAATCAAAGCACTGCTTTTGAAAATCAAGCCCGAGAAATTCTTCACTTTGAATTTAGCGAAGTTGAGATTGACGAAGGAAAAAATTCTGAGAAATCAATGAAAAAAGACACGTACAAGGCCATTTGTAAACAAATAAACTATAAGGTTTTCGGTAAACAACCACAATGTGCTGGTGATATAATCCAGTGTCTAAAAAAAGAAATGAGTCTCTTCGAAGATGAAGGTGTGCGTGAAATATATCTCCAACAGGTTTATGATCTTCTTTTAACGATTCAGCCAAATAGCGTTGAATCCGAAAGAGCATTTTCTGCTGACGTAATTATTTTAAACAAGTTGCGGTAGAGAATGGACGACAAAACTCTGGATGCTCTTTGTTTTTTAAGAGGTTACTTTCATGGAATAAAAGAAAAAGGTTCTACAAAATAGATCATTAAATTTGCATTCTTTTAAAGGTTTCGTGATTCTTAAATTTTTTTATTTTGCTTTAAAAATTTTAAATATTTAATACAGGTTTTAATACCGGTATTCCTGTATTATATTTTTATAATACCGAAATACCGGTATTGATTTTTTGACCGGTATTGGATACTCTAAAAATTATAGATAAATGAATAAATATTGGAATAAACTAATAAATACATAGATATATAAAAAAAATATTGATATATTGAGATAATGCAAAAACAATCTATAAATATATATAAAATATATATAAGATAAAAAAATTGGAGATAAATAGATAAATATATAGATATATAAATAAATTTATAAAATTATTTACAATGCTTAAACGCGAAGAAAAAAAATGCATAAGGACATCAAATATAGTTTGCATAATGTCGTGACTAAAGTTTTTTATCTTCGGAAATGCTGAATATTGAGCTGATGGCATTGTTTAATAGTTTAACTTCGGTAAACGTTTAACTTTACACCATACTTATTAAAGAGTGAATACACAACAAGTAAGTGGATTATACGCCAATTTAAACACTGCTCATATAATTTGATACATAGGAATTTAAGTTTCTTTCATTAGATAAAAAGAGAAGATCTTTTAACCTGTTATTTACCTGGATATACTAAGTCTGCATTTACATAAGGTAAAAAATCGAGCATCTGATATAGAAGTGTTTTTGTTGTTACTAAAAACCTTTTTACTTAATAAAAAGATTCTTTTTTGAACTTGTGTTATTTGATCATGTATCTTTCCCACATGAAGAATATACTTAAGTAAATGTTCGCATTAACATTCAAATCGATAAAAGTTGCAATATGGCAAATAGACACTTAAGCAATTTGCTTTATTACGTGATTGGATGCTCTAATTTGACAACCTTAGCGAAAGTAAGCTTTTAAAGAACAGATGAGCAAAATATAAGTTAATTGTTTATTGTTAATTCATAGCTCTTCTCTTTTTACAATACCATCAGCGAAAAACAGCACAATCTCTTTACATCCATTTCTGTGACTTTTTGAAAACTTTCCAGATGAAATACTTTTCATATGAGGCCGCATACTTATGGAGTGCCTTAGCTAAATTGCATAATAATTTTTGCTTTGTCATGGATAGGCTAGAAAAAATATATAAAACAAAAAAGTAGCTGAAATTTGTTGCCACTATTCGGATTGTCTGCGGTAATATAAAAATCATAGTGTTTGTTTTGTCTGTAGTTCAAATATATCACGCATAAATGCAGTAGATTCCATACTTTCATCCTCGATGCAAGCAGTTCTGCTCAAGCATGCGGAAGCATCAAATCATTAAATTGATCTTCAAGCTGCAGTATCTTGGAAAAGTAAGGCCTGTCAGGATAATACAATTCATCATATTTATCCGAAAATTTAAGGATGAATCTACATGTAGTTGGTGAAACTGAACTCGGCAAACTTTCATTATGCAAGACAGATTCTTTTGAAATTAAGCATTTCATAAACAGGTCGGTGGTAACTTACAATATTAAAGAATTTTTGCAGGAAATTGGGTGTGAAATAAATTCAACTTAATATTCTAATAGATGAATATTAAAACATTTTAAAAACTTCAAAACTGCCTAGTTCTGAATGACAGAGAAAAGATTAAAAACTGGTCATTACTTGGAAGAAATTAGTAGATGCTTTTTTGGATTAATATTAATTTTATCAGTATCTTGTTTCGAAAATAGATGTTAGGATTTAAACATGTTTATAGGCTATAACAGTTAAGAAGGCAAAAAAGCAGGTGATATGATAACTGGAGAACATACAGCAAATGAAATAGCAATTAATATTTATTTGCTTCCTCAAACTCTATGAGAAAAAATTGAATGTAATAATAAACAGTTGATATATTAAACAATAATAAAACAAGTTAGGCATATTATAAGACTTAAAGGTTAGAGCCCAGCTAACACAAAACGTTCAAGAAACGTTCGTAGAACGTTAGAAACGGTCGGGCACGTTCTAAGAACGTTCTAAGTACGTTCTAAGAACGTTTCCAACGTTCTTCGAACGTATTTGAACGTTTTGTGTTAGCTGGGAGTAAGTATAAATTCGCAACTTGACAATAAAATTAGGGCTAGTTTTTTGGACTTCCGCAACAAAACCACAAAGTTTAGCTACATTAATGGAACGCATACAATCGTAGAAGCAAGAGAAGAAGAAAGATTGAATTCTGATTGAATAAGTGTTGGTAATGTATTACACAAAGAATGAAGGGAGATGTCCATATAAAAGTGGATGGTAGAGACTCAGAGAAAGAAGGGCTTGAGTTCAAAGATACTCAAATTAGCCATGATCGGCTGTGGGGATGAACTTGGTATAAATGAACATATGCAACGGCACGACAGCACCGTGATATAATAGTAAGCTACTGTAACAGTAGATATAAACAACTGTGACGACAATGATATGAATAGCAATAATAGCAATAATAATATAAGAACTAACAATAAAAAGTAATAGTAATAATAACAACAATAATAATAATAATAATGATAATAATAATAATGATAATAATAATAATAATAATAATAATAATAATAATAATAATAATAATAATAATAATAATAATAATAAATTTCTTTTTTAGCTTAAATGAATATGGTAATATTTACCTAAAACTTATAACAGTGAAAAAGCAATTAAAAAAAGTTTTTTTTTTATTATTGTTCTAATTAAGCACAAAACCTCCTAAAAAAACAATCCAACTTATACTATAAAAGACTTTTATTAACAATTGACTGAAGCAAAAGACTGGAATTAAGGAGTAACTACCCTCAAATTTCAAAACTACACCTATAAAGTAACTTTCTCTCTAGTCACATTGGAAATATTATACTGACATTAAAAATACCAAAAAACACATAAAAAGGTAGCTCGTTACTATGGTAACCAAAAATATAGCTGAAAATACCACAAAAACTGTGTTTACACCGTAAAAAAAAAAAGACTTGTAACTGATGGAGTGTCAATAAAGTTTTGCAGAACTGTTCTAAATACCTGAATTTGTGATATGAACGAAGCAGATTTTTGAATAAATATTTTTTTTCCATATAAGGCTACAGACAAATTAGGTTTTTCAAAAAAGGGTCAAAATGCAAAGAAAAAAACTCAAAACTCGGAGTCTTAAGTCTATTAGAAATTCTACTCCGATCATATCATAAATATTGGCAAAATGAACAATCCCTGAAAAATTCATCATGATAGCATGTATACTTTTCAAGAATTTTTTACCGGCGTGTTTAAAAAGCAAATTCTCAGAAAGCGCAAATCATAAAATAAAATCATAAATTATTGTTCATTTCATAAATATATTTTTAAAAAAATTACTTTTTAAAAGAATATTTTAAAAACTACCTGATTCATAATATTCCTTGGACTTTTCTATTGACTTTTGGTTATCATTCTTTGCCAATCGTTGACGTCGTAACAACTTTCGTTTAATCTTAAAACTTTCACTCGAATTAAATGATGATATATTAATTCGTTTTTTGTTTATGAGTCTGAATCACTCATTTTTATGTGTCTAATAACATCCAAGTCATCCAAAACATCCAAAGGATTATTTTATATTTTTTTGTTTCTGCTGTTGGATAATTTAGCTTTAATAACTTGATAAAATCGCAATTGTAAATAGCCTATGTTTGAATATAATGAGGAACAGAATATTATTTAGCAAAGAAAATTTAAATCAAATCATATATTTGAAACAGTACTCCAGGATAAGCTCACCAACAAAATATTCACACCCCTAGCAACGCGTTGCTATGCAAATATTTTTCACTTGGGATCAAAAAAACATAAATTAAACAAAAACTTATAAAGAAATCTATAATTTTATTGCAGATTCAAAATCTACAAAAATTTTGCTCAATAACTATTAGAAAAAAAAAATCCAATTTTTGAAAAAATTTGAGGGTAGTTGCCAGCTAATTACCTTTTGTTTGATTTTTAGGGATTTTCAGTTTTTGCACATATTCCTGAGAATTATTATTTTATTTTATTTTCATTGCGAAACTTTGGCACAAAACGCTCGCTTTAATATTACTCTTTTATGGTTGGCATGGGTAAAAACAGTTAAAAATTTATTTGAAGGCATATCTTTATTATTATCATTATCTGTTTAAAGTAATTTTTTGTTTATTAATTATGAGTTTATGGTAGTTTTAGCATTTTCCCAAGGATAGGTATATATGAAAGCAGAAAAAATCAGTCGCCCGAACTTGCTCCAATTCAATGCACAACCTTTTAACAGAAGTAAAGTGTAAAATTTCTTATTAATTCATACATTTTTCACAAATTTCATACATTTCTCACACTTCACAGTAAAATAAAAAAGTGCATCAAAAAATCAAAGTCGGTTTTTCAGACTGAAGCCAGATTGAAACTTATTTCGATTATTTGAAAAACCGTGATAAGCTTTTTCAAAATTTCCCATTTGTAAACAAATCTAAATGGTTAAAGTATTCTGGAAAAAGATCGCTACAATTTTGGCATTTACAATTTGCATTACTCTTAAAATTGTTTATTTATTTAGCAAAGTTTAACTTTATCGGAAAAAACGTGATATTCGATAAAATTCAGTGTGATTGCCAACAGATTGAGATAAGCAATATCAAATAAAAAAAAATGCATAGGCAACATGTATTCTATCAAAAAAAAGATCAATGGATATTGGTCTTAGAACCGACCCTCTAATCCAGAAAATAAGAGAAAAACAAACCGGATTACAAATCAAAATAAAACATCAAGTTAGTAAATTACACTGAAAAAAATATTTTCACTTGTTATACTTTTGATAAACCTCTTGCCGCGTCAAAGACATGAAAAAATTTAAAGGCTATTCTACCTGTTCATCTTGTTCTCCTTTGAGAGCAGATGAACAAGCAGCTCTTAATTTCCTCGAGATTCCTAAATATAAAATACACTGCGTACAAAAAAGATTAAACTTTTGGTTAATATCGATCAAGATTATATAAGCACATTATATATGGTGTCCTAACGTTCACGCAAGAAATTGATAAATATTAAGAAAACTGAATTCTAAGACGATAAATCTTAAAAAAAATCCATCAATATTTAAACTTAAATATAAATCTGAATTACTGAAACATTCAAGAACCTTCTCAACACTTTTTACAGATGAGCGAACCTGGTTGGATAAAGAAAAGCAGTAAACAGAAAAGACATTGCAGCAGGTCATGGTAGAAAGAATATGGACTAGGAAGATCTTAGTGAGAGAAGCAAAAAATATGAGGTAATCAATCAATTGAATTTGAACCAATTCAAAAATTAGATCACTCACATAAATATTATATATCATCATATATAAGGAAAAGCGGGTTCTGGGACAAGAGCACAAAACGCATACACAACGCATCAATTTTTTTAATGAAAGTAGTGTCTAAAATGCATATTTTGATGTGTTTGAAGGTGATTTTGATGAATTTTTAGTTTTAAAAAGTGTTCATCCTTTTAAAACCGGCTGTTAAGAAGACGTTGCTTAAAATTCTTATCATCATCCAAGATGCCGGCTTTATCATCATCCAAGATGTCGGCTTTATCATCAAAGTTTCCAAGATGTCGGCTTTATCATCAAACCTCAGCGATGTTTCGTGTTTTGTAGTGACCGATAGCTAAGGTGGTGTGAGTGCCATCTTGCCTGATCCTTTTATCATCGTTAGCGCTGAGTGCGACCTTGTTGATTTCTTCGGTGTATATTTCATGAAGATGAGATCTAAAAACGTTCATGGTGGCATTCTGTTTCTTTTCGTTTATTAGACAGTCATAGTAGTTTTGATGAGTGAGATGATTTTTGACCACACACTTTTTGACGCCTTTGCATTTTTTGTGTTCTTGATCTTCTTTTTCAATTTCTTCAGGGATGTAGTAGGAGTAGAGCTTAGGTCGAGGCCCAACAAATTGCGTGATTTGCTTACCACCGGTTTCATCTTTGAACTTGCCAATAATCTTTTTATTTAAGCCTACTTTGAAACCAACGTTTTTAATGGCAGGATGGTCTTTAGGAAAGTCGCTCGTGTCAAATTTGCTTTCTACGTCATCAGCAATGTCTTTATAGAAATCAGGAGTTTTAATTTCGTAAATGAGCGAGTCGGTATCTGTCATGAGAAGTTTTGCTCGATCACCGTATTTGGGTTTCATGTAATCGTAGTGGTGTTCAAACATGAGAGTCTTGCTGAGGTCAAGGATGCTAAATCCCAAGTAAACGGGTTTGTCGTAAGTGACTTGTGTTTTCTTCATGTGAATAGCAGTGAGGTTTTCATCAAAAATGGTGCATCGACTAAACCTTTCCTTTTTGGATAGTTTCAAGACTTCTTTTCTTGTGGTAACCAGTTTAATATCAACATGTTTTAGAATGTTTTCCATGGTTTTTCCAAAGACAGAGTTGTTCATGAGTTTGAAAAATTCCTTCTCAAATTCGTTTTTAGCTTTTGTTCTCTTTTGGGTGTTGCCATCGATGTACGATTTCATGAAGGGTTCTTCTTCAAAGCTGATTCCACGATGAATTTTGGTGATGACAAGACCAAGTCGTTCATAGAGTTTGAGGTTTTCATGATGAATGACGTATTTTGTTTTATGGTTTAAATTGGGAACGAGCTTTTCTACTTTTCCAATTTTTAATCTTTCAGGAGCCAAAGGATAGTCGTTGTGTAGATCGTGAAGCTCTTCAGGATAGCTCAAATCAACTTCTAGAAAGCAAGGCATGTTGCGCCAATTTTGAAAATCAGTCATCCATCTGAATTTTCTAACGGGAAGAGCTTTGCTCATAGCCCATCCGTAAAGATTGTTGGCGTCTAAGTACTGAATAAATGTCGATGGTTTTGAAGGGTCATAGTTTGACATGTATTTGTTGTTAGCATTTCCAAGTCGATTCGAGATCATGCATATTCCACCGCGTATACCTTTTTGGATCATTTGGAGCATATCGATATCGGTGATCAAGTCCAGCTCAATTTTAGTTTCCTTTAACATAGCGTCCCAAGCCAAACCAGGAGAGGTGTAATACCAAAGAGGGTCGAGACTGTAATATTCCATGCAAGTGTCTCTAAAATTTTCAAAGACATCGGCAAGATTAAGAACGTCGGACTTGTTGTATAGCACGTGATAGTCTTTAAAGGTTTTGCATCCAAATACGTTCCAAACGTTTTGTGCATGCGCGTAGTCTTCATCGCTGATGCGTTTATCATCTAGTCTAGAATAAAAGGCTTCTTTCGGAGGCAATTGCGTTTCGGAAAACTTTTCAATCGAGTCCACCCATTCATAGGGGTAAACTCCTTTTCTTAGTAGCAAATTTCTTTGTTCTCCGCTGTATAATGAATTGAGATGTTTGCACATGATGTCTCCTTTTTTAAATCTTCTATGAGCGCAGTCTTTACAATTGTCTTTGCACTTGCATTTTTTACCTTTCTTATCAAGGCAGTCCTTTTTGCATGTCTTAGGGTCTAATTTAGAGCACTCCTCACACAAATCTTTAACAAGGTTGCTAGTCAAATCTGCTAACGAGCTTTGCATGAACCTATAGCTGTCAACGAACCTTAAATCTCTATACACTTTTGTTGGGTTACCTTTCTTATCAATCGAATCTCTCACTTTGATGCTTTTTGAGAAGCTGATGTATTTTTCTTCGCTGTTGGGTATGCAATTGAGTTTTCCGTTTTTTCCGCCTAATCTCTTGATGAACAAATGACTGTCATAGGCAGACAAGTTGTGGAAAATGACTGGTATGAATTTTGGAATTCGATATTTTTTATTGCAAGCATCATGAGCAGCACCGCGGTATTTTCCAGTCAAATGACAGTGATCCCACACTTTGTCACCATTAAGATCCTTTTTGCAAATGTGACATTCGGTTGCAGCTTCATACTTCTTCTTGTCCTCATCCGTCTTTATTGGCTTATTCTTCCATTGTTGTTTAAGTGAATAACTATCACAGCAAATCTTTATAAAGTCAGCTTCAAGACTGGTAACAAACTTTTTACCTACGTCATCCTCATCGCTTTCAGCTGTGTACTCGACAGGTTTACTTTTAAAGCCATCAGGTCCTACGATGTAATAGCTGAACGAGCTTGGAACATGCTTTTGATATTTTTTGGTGCGCGACTCTTTACTACCCTTGATGTCCTCGAAGGGTTGAATGAAGCTTTCAAAGTCGGCATAGACACAGTACGGAACTCTCATGGTGTTGTTAAAGTTTTTAAACTGAACAGTCGACCCTTCTTTTGGAAGATCGATTCTCATGGGTGCGTTATAGTAGCAGTATTTTCGATGGATTTGAAGCTTTTCTTCAAGGTCGTAACCATGCATGCAATTTCTGCAAAAATGAAGTTTTCTTTTTCCTTTTGTTGTTGAGGAGCCAGCAAACCGACTGAAATTATTAATGAGGAAGTAATGGCTGTTTTTTTCGTTTGAGATAAGAAGCAAATCAACCAATACATTTCGATCATGAAATTTCGATATTTGCAAAGGTTGCGGTTTATTCATTTCATACTCAAAGACGTTCACGCTAATATCTGGATTATTTTTCTCAAACTTTTCAACATCAGTCACCTTTACAGGAAACTCTATTCCTTCCCAATGGAGCTTTTTCGATTGTTCAATCAACTGATTGTCAATTCTTTCGTTATGTTCAGCTTTCTTGTTCAGAGCTCTGGTGACACACCACTTGAAGCATTGATCATCAGTGTTTTCCATGTTGATGATAGCCTTTTTGTTTTTCAACTTGACAGGTAGCTCCATGTAAGAAGATCCATTAAAAGGCTCATAATCAGTAAAGCTGATATCCATTCTTATAATCTTTGACAAGACGCAATTGGATCCCAACTTGTTGTAATTAGCACTACTTTCCAAGATTTTTTCGTTCATTTGACTATTGAGCGCTCCCACATCTGTACCCTTGAGTAATCTTTCCATGAAGGATGAAAAGTTTGCCATCTGAGTAGTCTCTTCGCCTGTTAAGATGCTTACACGCTTCATTTCACAGACAAGAGTCATTTTTACCTTTGTGTTGATTTCTCCTTGCATGGTCTGAATAACAGACTCTCTCACCAAGTTTAAGAAAGAAACAATATCTTGATGTTGAGAAGATGGTTCATATGAAAATACTCTGGTGGAGCGCTCTGCTGAATGCTTAGTCATATCAAACTTTATGGTGTAAGATTTTTCACGCGGTTTAGGAGGCTTTACAACAGGACTTGGAGCAGCAAATGCAACGTCTTTGATTGACTTGATCGTTTTTTCCATTCCGCTTTTTACGCTGTTCACTGCATTTTTAACCGCAGTTGGAACATATGGTTTAACGAGATCATTTAGTTGGTTGAAACCGTTGGAGACAGCTGCCGTTAATTTTGAAAACCAGCCAGCTTTTGCTGTTGGAACAGGTGTTGGAACTTGTAGATTCTTCGAATCCATGGAAATTCTTTGAATTTGCAAATGAGCAGGTTTTGGAGCAATGACAGGCTTTTGCACGACAGGTCTTGGTGGAATGATGGATGGTTTCGGAGCGATGACAGGCTTTTGACGACTTGGAGCAGGACTTTGAGCAATCGAACGAGGAACAGGTCTCGGTGCAATCGCAGGACGCATAGCTGGCAAAGGTCTCGCCTCAGTCGTGCGTCTACGAGCAGGACCATGTCCAATGATGGGACTTATATCATTCGAATCACTGGAAATTCTTTGTAAAGCTGCAATGAGCTGAGCTTTTCTCATTTTATAGATGCCTTTGAGATTAATCTCTTCGGCCATCTCTCTTAATTCTTTCACAGTCTTGGTGGAATAGTTTCAATCTTTTCGATCATTAACAGGCTTTTTGACACCAATGACAGGTTTTGTTGTTTTTATAGCTTCAACGAGCTGTTCCCTTGTCATTTTGGTATAGCCTTTGATAGCCCTTTCTTTAGCATCTCTTTTCAATGATGTCATTGAGGATTTCGATTTATTTTCCATTTTTATTAACGGAAGAAAAAAATTTTCGGTGTTTTCTGAAGATTGGCGACTCATTTTATTTCCGCCGTAACTTTCTTTAAGTCAATTCAATTTTTTAAAAATCTTGGCACACTGTCGGCATGTTTGAAAAGTCTTACACAAAATTACGATGGTAACCATGACAACCGTTTTTCGATTCTTAAAAAAGAATTAAAAAAAGAATCTTATAAAACAAGATAATTGGCAAAAATTTCGCTTATAGAGTCGTATACATGCGCTTGACCAGTTTCATCAAATCGAATCGTGTACTTTCTTCCCCACTCGTCATGTGCAGTAAACTCGCATCCAGCTGCATGAATTTCTTTGCCTTCATCAAACACATGCGCACGTCCCATGCTATCAAATTCAATCACGTACTTTCTCTCCATTTTTATTGCCATGAAATTTTTTTAGATCCTTTTTGTTAAGCAGCAGGAGCGCAAAATCGGCCCACTCTCCAAGAAGACGAAGAGAATTTTTCCCATTCTTCTGCGATGATATCATTTTCTGACATGTTTTCTGCTTCCAATTCTCTTTCCATTTCTTCATCACCTTGCAAATTAATGTTTTCAGCTGTGAACCAGACAAGATGGTGATTGCCATCTCTGTACTCAATACTAATTTCTTCTTCACCGAACTCTGCGTTTCCATATAAACTGTGAACATTAATAAGAATCTGGTCTCCTGATTCGTTCAAGACGATTGCATATGGATAATCATTTCTGTATTCATCTCTGTACTCAATGACAA
>QPEY01000154.1:76518-111287 GCA_014706445.1 Hydra viridissima
GCGGGGGGGGGGGGGGGGGGGGGGGGGGGGGGGGTGGGGAGAATGTTTCTAGCTTCGAAAGGAAAAAAGTAAATGTTCACTCGCAACGGTAAAATTTTTTCTTTATATTTTTTTACTAAATCTCGTTAATCATCAACTAAATCAGTCTCAAAGTAAAGAGATTGCTTTCATAGTTCATGCTGTAATTGTCACGGTGCAAAAGCAAAGTTTCGAACAGAGTCGTCAGTTTTATGTTTTTTTCCCTCCGTCTATCGGTTATTACGAGATCAAAAGCACGCATTTGATTGGATAATATTTTCTCCAATTATCTATAATTGTTTCGTGCTATCTTCTTTGCAACAGTAATCGATGTTATGTATGTGCAAAAAAAGATAAGTTTTTAAACGACGTCGTCGGTCAATAAGTTCTTTTGAAGTTGCAACGAATAGAGATAACTCGATTTGTTTGGCTCAGGAGTTTCTATTTTCCAAAATCCCAAAGACACCAAAAACAGCTTCACCGACGACGAATAGCTTTCTTTCACCTTGCTTCAAAATCGGTTTTCTTGTTGTACATATAAGATTTAAACTTAGCAGTTTTGAAATCACCGTTCATGAACATTTTGAATTCGCCGTTATTTTTCAAATCGTATTTGAAACTTCCCACAGGATCTTTCAAAAGTTTAAACATGTTCAATGAACGCGCGAAGTGGTAAACAAGGCAAATGCTCTCGAGTCTTCACATCTCTATATAAGAAGTGTTGCCAGTCTCTAAGTTGCTTTCGATTCCTGTTTATTTTTTTCTAACTCAGGTGTCGTCCTCACCGTATAAATAACCATACATCGTTTCGATTCACAAACATTTTTTCGGTCTTCCGTAATTGTGCATTTCAATTTTAAAATTATAACCATAATTGCTCTAATACAACAAACCGTCGAAATGTTTATTTTTATCGAGCTTGTATTAATATTTCACTCCCGTACCTTCTTTTGAACGATGTATGTTATTGAACAAACTAGCAAAAGTCGTTGGAACAAAAACTGGAAATGAAAATCTGTTTTGGAATCTTCACCAAAAACACGACCCGCATTTGAAACGCTAGCAGTAATTCGAATTATACTCACATTACTCTTTGTTTTTGCTTTATCTAGAGGTTCGATGCGAATAGAAAAGAAAGAGGTAAACTTCCTTTGGTCGTGATTGATTAAGTCTAAAACGCTGTGTTCTCTCGAATTGTTGTCATGCTCCGTAGAAAATGAAAAAGGCAAGTTGTGATATTCGATAGGGTGATATTTGATAGGGTGATATTCGATAGGGTGATATTCGATAGGGTGATATTCGATAGGGTGATATTCGATAGGGTGATATTCGATAGGGTGATATTCGATAGGGTGATATTCGATAGGGTGATATTCGATAGGGTCATATTCGATAGGGTGATATTCGATAGGGTTTCTTAAAAAATACTTTCCGTTTTCAAACTTTTCGTACACTTGTCTGGCGAAACTGCGCAAATTGTGTTTAGCGCTGTTCAGATTGTATTGAGAATCGTAATATTGCTAAATATTGTTATTATGAATAATACTAAACTATTACAAATGAGTTGAAATGTAAGCAAAATTCATCACGCTCTTCAATTCCTCAAAAAGAGGTTCTTTGTTTGGCAACAAGCTCGGCTTCGGAAAAAAAAACTGATTCCAAGAATGGAACTGCTTCATGTTGAATTTATAAGGTTCTGGTTCGCTCATTTTTCGAGAGCCTTTCGGAAAAGCAATTTGATCGTACCAAAAAAGAATTGTTTTGTCTCAATCCTTGTATTTGAAAATGGTCGTTAATTTCGCTACGCAAATTGTTCCACCTCGGCCAATCTTTTTCCGTTGTTCAAGTTGGTTCTTTTCAAATATTGGTCGTTCATCAACGTTGTAATGCTATGGCAAATGTTAGGTTTCTTCCAATTGTCTTTTCTAAAACCAAACACTTATACGTCTCATCCGTTTGCCACAATCCCCTTTTCGGTGACCCAATGCAATATTACAGGTTTGTCATTGAAACCAGCGCGTGAAATAACTCAAAACAATTGTTTTTAAAATAATTCGTGACTTTTTGAATCAAGGGATCGTTTTGTTTTTGTTTTCTTCTTTTTCCATCTGCTACATATCAGCCGGAATCATCATGAAATGCAAGTGAATGATGGAATCTTTTTTTAAAAGTATTTTGTCTTACGCTTTTACTGAAATCAACAAATGGTAAAGAAAATTTTTCGACAACATTGAAATGATCTTCCGTCAAAAACAATCGCCACGAGTTTCCGAGTTATAAAATGCGTCTGTTCATTAAGCGAATTGTTCAACACTTCTTCTCCTAACATTTTTAGAAATCTTTTTTTTATTTTTCGTTTCTAAGTATAAATACAAAAAAATCGTTCGTTATTTAATTTGTCACTTTGCTTTAATGACATTTTAACACGATTCGTTTTAGCAAATAATAAAATAAAACAATAATGAATGACGAAGATTGGAAAAAATACACAGAAAAATTGCAAGCTCACAGGAAAAAATGCAAAAAGAGATGGCAAAACATGTCCAAATAGGAAAAAGAAAAAAAAAACAATATTTCAAAGCATGCAGTCAAGACAGGGAAAGTCGAAGCAACAGAGCAAAAGAATAAAGAAAAAACACATGTCACTCGAGCAAATAGAAAAAGAAATAATAAGAAAACAAAAACAATTACAAAACACAAAAGAAAAGAATGAGAAGATTGCGCTCTTTGCACCCGCTAAAGTTGCATCACAAAACCTGTTTCGAATTTTCTGACTGGTCGCTATTTTCAGATTTATTGACACGAGCTCGTTTCTAATTGGTCTATTTCGTTTTTTTTCGTTTACTTTTCTCTGCAATCTGATTGGTTTATTTTTGTCTGTTCTGCAAAATACACGCTTTTGTTTACCTGAGGGCCGTCGATTTTCGAAGGGTATAAATACTTATGCGATTAAAAAAAGCTCTGTTCAAGAAAGCCCCAGAGGTAAACGGATGCCGAAACTCTACCCGTGATTTCAATGAACTAAATTTACATCGCGGCGAAGAACTGGTTAGCGGCCTTTTCTTATTTTTGTATTTTATTTTTTGTCCATTTCCAAAATACGCGGTTTGGGACTGGGAACGCGTATTTTTTGCGCATTTTGAACGGTTTTTTGCTACTTTATGATGTGTTTTTTTACTGTTATTGAATTATATTTATTTTTGTGTGTTTTTCGACTTTTAAATGGTTGCTGCTTGAGATTTTTCAATTCAGCTCAATCTGCTAACCAAGGACTCTGTAAGCGTTTTTTCATTTTGTTAATTTTTATTTTTTGAACGGTTTGTTTGTTGGTTTTGAATGTTTTTCTTTTGTGTGTGGTTTTTTGCACATAATGGTTGCTACATCGGATGTTTCTCATTTCAGCTCTTCTCTGCTTCAAAAAACTATATGACAAAGGGCCTCTTTATATGAAAAGCGGGCTGGCTCGGCAAACGAGCCAGCCCGTTTGCCGAGATATCGACGTCATCAATATTTTAGCTTAATTTTATTTTGCGTTTATATGAATAAACGAGCTAGCCCGTAAAGCGAGATCTCACTGTTTTTTGCCGAGATCTCGGCAAACGGGCTGGTTAATTTCCTTTATAAATTTGTACGCATGCGTACAAATTCTTACATTTTTTAAATTTGAAAGCTTCCGCGTAAAATTATAAGTTTAATAATTCAACTGGCAACATCCGTGTACTTAAAATTTTAGTTGTTTTGCTTTTATGATTTACCAAAGATCCAGTATCTTTTAAGTAATATAAAGTAATAGCTACTTTTTTATCTGCTGATAGAGCTCCAGAGTTAGGCGAAAAAAGGGTCAGGAGATAAATAAGGGCTTAACTCTAAACCAAATTCATGAAAAGAAACCGTGAAAGCCTAAAATTTGTTTTCCATACATCGATGGGAGCTACACCAGTTATTATATTATGCCACCATAAATCAGTTCTGCCAGTTTTAAACCAGCAACTACGATTTTTTTCTTTTAAGGCGCCTCTCTCTTGCTTGTTTCATCTTTTAAAGTGATTGTGATCGTTTTCGTAAAAGAATATTATTTAAAAAGTTATCAAATTTAAATTTGTGAAGCTTATATAATACAATTAGGCTTTTAAGAAGCATTATTTGTGTTATAATACCAGTTAAACGTATTGTTAAAATGCAATGTGTTTTTTTGTAGCTAGCCGCCATCTTTAAAGTTATTATTTTACCGATAAAGAGGCCAGCCCTGCCAGAAAAAGCCAGGCTGACCTCGATATCATTTTTTGTTTTTTTTTGGCAAAAATCCATATAAACACAATTTTAAAACCGGCTCGTTTTCCGGGCTAGCTCAGCAAACGGGCTAGCCCTTGTCCATATAAACAGGCCCAAAGTAAGAAAGCATCATTCAGCACCTCCTTCCCATTGGTTGATTGAAGTAATGTGACCGATGACAACGAGGCTGTTTGCGAGAGAGATTTTTTACAATATAAATGAACTTTTATCAAATCCAGATATTATTTTTGTGCTCCATGTAGTTATCTGTGAAGCCCTTACATGAATGTAGTCAACTAACTTTCATGTGAGGTGCTACATTTCACCAAATGTTCAAGCAAATACACAAGCCTTTGTAGGTGTTATATTTGACAGACTTGTAAAATGTCGGTCTGATGGAGAGAAAGTTAGATTAAGGTACAAATGCTAAGCACCATTTTGCGATTCACCAATATGAGTTTTTTCGTTAAAAACCTATATAATTAAACATAATGCGTCAGAGCGTTTTTAATATTTGTCTGTATGATGATGGTATGGGATAAGGGATAGGGAGGTGTGGGTTCTTGGTTTATGTGGAATGGTATATGGAGGTTGGGATCGAGGTTGATGGCATGTACTTGTTAGGAAAGAGAAGGTTTGTGTATAGTTTGGTTAGGAATGGTCAAGATTTAATCGTTAAAGGATTGAAGTTGTGTTTACCGTCCTCAGTATATTCTATTATACAGTATAACTTAATAAACGTACTATTAGTGTGCTTTTATTAGCACCCTTTTATTCTTTACGTTTTTAAAATACAAATAATACTCTTTTAGTCTACTTGTATTGTTTGATACTGATTTCATCAATTACTCCTCTCTTTGTTCTTCTTTTTCAATGCGAGTATCTCATCTTTATTTAAAACTTCTGGTAATTTTTCTTTGATCGATATTTCTTCTGATTTCTATTTAATTCTTTGCATCTTCCGATTATCCAAAATTTCTTCTTTTTTTCTTTTGTTCACTTATAAAACTGCTTGTTTGTCAAGGTATTTTTCAATGACAAAAAATCTCCCTGTTTAAAATTCTTCTTAAAAACTTCCTTGAAAACTCTCTCACTTTTCGATAAAACTACGTCATCTCTCTCTCGTAAAACTCATTTTTTTGAGCATTTCATTGTTTTCTGTTGCGATTCCTACTAATCATTTATTCATATGGGAGATTGTTGAGTCTTTGTGTTAACGTCTTTTATGTCTTACGTCTTTTAAGTCTTGTTAACTTCTTTTCTTTCCGTTTTATCATTTTCTTATGTGACAGGTTGATAAATAATCGTGTGTAAGTCTTCTCTCGTCGTTATTTTTAATCTTTCTTCTTTTCGCTTTATTGTTTACGAGTCTTCGCGTTTACATCTTTTCCCAAGTATTTTTTTTTTTAACTTTTCTTCTTTTCTCTTAAAGTTCATTTAAATAACGGGTTGAATCAGTCTCCGTGTGTACGTCTTTTCTTTAATATTGTTTTTAACTTAATTCTTTTCGCTTTATCATTTATTTATAAAGAAGAGTTGACTAGTCATCTTGTATAGGTTTTTCCGATTTTTGTTTATAATTTATTTCTCCAAAAAATATCAACAAACTGATATATATTGCTTTTCACTGATTCGTATCTTGATAAAAACTTTTTTATTTACAGTGGTACGGAAAGTGGTATAGCTAGAAGAGTTTAAGAGGATATTTGGATTAAACAAGATCAAATGTTGGTTATTTTTTTTAAAAAAAAAAAGAGTTGTTTAGAGTGAAATATTTTTATAACTTTAACGAAAATAAATCTGATGATCAAGAAAATCCATTGAATCAAAATCTTATCAATGGTTCAGTGAAGCAAGAAAAAATCAATGATCATTCTCATTGAAATCTGTTGAAGCTGGAGGAGAAATTAAATTTCCTAGCTTGCACAAAGCTTCTCACTGTATAGGTAAAGGATCTAAAGTGACATTGTATTGGGATGGTCGTGTATGGAACAAAAAATATGCAACTGACATTAAAAACATTAAAAATTTCATTTGATCTATAAAATTAAAATTTATCTAACGCAAAAAGCACTGGTAAATTACAAAATAGTTTTTTAAAAACAGTTTTGCAAGTTCTGTAACAAGTTAAAATAATACCTTCTTAGTCAGGAAAGTCAATCGTAAATGAAGCACGAAGTGTTGAAGAAAACTTAGGCCTAACTGGTTTTTCAAAACTAAAGAAAGATTGAGTTGATTAAATTCATAGCTAATTTTTGTACAAACCTATTTGAGATGTTTTCGGTAAGTATAAATTGAATGCGAAACTAATGTAGAGGAGAGTTTTTTTGAGTAAAGAAGATTTACACATGCATTGCTGTGTACTCTGTGAGAAAGCTGCAAACAAACCGAGCGTGATGGAATCATCCAGAAACTCTCTGAAATCTTCAAAAAATAAAACGGTACGTCGGATGGCGCAACTTCGTTGCAGCGAACCAAGTATGTGAGTTGTTTGCAAAGCGTAACGAAGAACGATGAGGAACGAGTTCACGTATTTTTGGCGAATTTCAAACGCTTCACGTGTCTGGCGAGGTTGCCAGACAAGGCAGTGCGCCAGGCGTTTGTGGTTGGATTGTCCGAAGCAAACTCTTTATGGTTTAGGGCGAGGAAAGAGATAATTGAGGTGACTTTGTCTAAAGTAACGTTCGCTTTGAATTGTACGAATGCAAATGAGCTGAATATCACCGCTTCAAAAACCTACTGGAACGTTGTGAGAACAAAGTCACCTAATTTCGAAGTATGCTGTAATTGTCAAGACTTAAATCACGTCGCGAACTTATTGCGCAGCCGCAGGGATGAATGTCCTGTGTTTTAAATGTGAAGAGATGGATAACGGGCGGAAAAATGCACAGAGCAGTCGCTGTGCGCTAGCTCGCTCTTGAATACTCGTGTGTAAAGAACCTATCTGGTAATTCACTTCAAGGTGGAAGGTAGAAATGCAAGAGCTAATATTGATATTGAATGTTCCGCGATAGAACCACCAAGAGGCCAGCTACCACTAATGGCAGTGGTTCAAGAAAACAAAAAAACAAACTTCGGTCGGTCGTAGAATGGAAAGAAACCTATAGGTTCATCGAGGTATTCACGAAAGAATCGGACGTCTCAAATATACGTCAATTATTAGAGACAGTAACAATAGGAATTACTTCAGACAAATCAATTGTTGTTGTCTCGATATGTGGTTAGTTGATGGTGATAAGAAAGTAAAAAATGTGAAAAATATGGATATTTAAAGTTAACCTACCATTGCTGAATAAACTGATTAAAAAGGTAAACGAAAAGCAAAGCAAACAAAAGCAGAATTTAAGAATATTTCCAACCATAAGAGAAAAGCCTGCTTTAAAAAAATGTGCACATGTTTTTATTGATATTGATGTAGTACAACGACTTTATGTTGAAATAATTAATGTTCATTCTTTTTTCGAATCTGTAAGCTCAACAATAAAGCGTTGTCTGGCTAATAACACAAAACCACAAGTGAAAGTGGTTCTAAAATGTATAACGAAAAAAGCAAATGAATGTCTGGTAAATTTCACTATTTCGAAACAGATGCTAAGTTTTAAAATAAAAACTTATAAGATACAGGTTTACATGACTAATATGATTTTGATAAAACTAGTATTAAGTATGATGCCATGAGTCATCGTTGTATTGAGTGTTTTAAAAGCTTTATTAGAAATGGTAGTTATTCGTCATTAGACTCAATAACATCTCTTTATATTCAGACTGTTAAATATGAACTATTCCATTTATGAACAATGTCAAATAAGGTAGCTTTTAATTACCACTTCCTAAATTATTGAGAGCAAATTATCCTGAAAATTACAACAATGAACTTATTGATACTAGTCTATATATCCAATTGAATGAATTTGATAAAACTTGTATTAACTATTTTACCAATTTTAATTTTGTATTCAACTGTTAAAAAGAAAAATCCAAATATATCAACGTATTTGATTAAAAAAACTGTGAAAGCGAACTTAGAAAAAGTAAAAAAATATGGTGCTGAACTATGTTTGAAACTATTACTTATCTCAGAAGAAGCGGACTCAGACATTTCCCCGAAGAAAAACTAATGTGAAATTACTGAGATGAGTTAATTGTTATCATCAAAAATATCAAATAAATCCATTCCGTACAAGAGATTCATTACCAAAAGCGCGGAAAACGTTTACAATGAAAACTTCTAGGGAATATCATTTCTTTACAATCAGCTAGATAATTTACTCTTTGGTGATATATTTGAGAATTTTAGTAATAGGTGAAGTTAAACGTATGGTTGGGATCCAGCATGTTATAACACTGCTCTCTTAATGTTATTGCTTCTAAAAAATATGCTAAAGCTAATAAGAAGTACATAGGATATATATAAAATAAAAAATGAACCTCCAAAGTTTATAAACTATCTAGATGCTAAAGAATGATCACGTAATGTATACTGGTTATCATCAGGCATTAAAACAACGTTTACGTTTTTTTAATGAGACATTAAAACAACGTTTACGTTTTACTGTCGAAAAAAGTCATTGAACAATAAAATTTAAGGAAAGTCAATGGCTAAAGAAACTTATTAGTTTGAATGCTAAGTTAATGGCAAAGGCCAACAAAGATTTTGAAAAGAATTTCTTCAAGCTAATGAATAATGCTGATTTTTGAAAAACTATGAAAAACATTAGAAATAGACAAGTTATTTGAATAGTTATTTTTGTAAACATAGAAACTAATTGCAGAGTCAATCTTTAAACAGTGTTATTTAATTGCTTACAACCAAGTCACTATACAAGTGAAAAAAAAAAGAAGCTAGTATATAATAAACCAGTATATCTAGATATTTGTGATCTTGACTTGAGGAAGACGTTAATGTTTAGATTTCAATTACAAATTAATGTTTAGATTAATTTTACATAAAGTTTGTAAGACAGTTGCCAAAGCTTTTATAAGTATATTCATTAAAAAAAAGTAAAACTTGGATTGGTAAAGGTAAAGAATTTCACAATAAAGGTTGACAAAAACTAGTGAAACTTCACTTTACAGAAAATGAATAAAAGTTGAGTGTAGTAGAAAAATGGACTCGTGCAATGATATCAAAAATGAGGAAATACATCACTACCGATTCAAATCATGAATGCATTAATGTTTTGGATGATCTAGTTAAAGACTATAATAGTATTCATTCTTTGATAAAATTGACAACTGTTTAAACTGGAATTATGAAAAATGAAAATGTAGTGTGGAAAAGTCGATTCGCAGATAAATTTGATATATCAGAACGAAAACCAAAACCAAAAGTAGCTATATAGTTGTAAATGTAGCTATATAGTTGTAAATGTGTTTTCAGTGATAAAACAACCAATATATGAAATATTTAAATCTTCAATTATTACAGGATCTGTACCGAATAAATTAAAAATAGCTAAGGTAATACCAATATTAAAAACCGGAGATTCATTTACACTAAATAACTACAGACCAATCTCAGTTCTACCTGTATTTTCAAAACTTTTGGAGAGAGTAATATACAATAAACTGTATAAATATCTAACAAATAACAAAATCCTAAATGAAAAACAGTTTGGCTTCCAAAAGCAACATTCAACCGAACACGCAATTCTAGATCTTATTAATAATATAAATAACTCCTTTGAAAACAAAAAATACGTCCTTGGAGTCTTTGTTGATTTATCTAAGGCGTTTGACACAGTAGATCACGCTATTTTAATTAGGAAAATGGAAAAATATGGGATAAAAGGTGTTGCACTAAACTGGTTCAAAAATTTTTTACTAGACAGAAAACAATGCGTTATTGCTCATAAAAAAAAAGCTTCAAAATTACTCAAAATAAAATACGGTGTCCCCCAAGGTTCCATTCTTGCACCTCTTTTGTTTTTAATATACATAAACGATCTTCCTAAAGCCTCGAGTAAATTGGATGTCATAATGTTCGCAGACGACACTAATTTATTTTATGCATCCTCATCTATTACAGAACTTTATGAAACTACAAATACTGAACTTGAAAAAATAAACAGTTGGTTAAAATCTAACAAATTATCGCTAAACACAGAAAAAACCAAATACATTCTTTTTCATCCTAACTTTATAAAAATACCTTCCGATTTACCTTCGTTAAATATAGATAATAAAGAAATAGAGAGAACCCGAGCAACTAAATTTCTAGGGATACTTATTGATGAGAACATCTCTTGGAAATCACATATAGATATTTTAAATACTAAAATATCAAAAAACATTGGTATCCTTTACAAAGCAAGTTCTATACTGTCTCCTGATAATTTAAAGTTCTTATACTTCTCGTTCATACAAAGCTACTACATATACGCTAATGTTGCATGGGCGAGTACACATAGATCCAAACTAACCACACTATATCGAAAACAAAAACATGCTGCAAGAATAGTTTTTAATAAGGATAGACTCTCGCATGCTGAGCCACTATTAAAAAATTTGAAAGCATTAAATGTATATCAAATCAATATATTCCAAAATTTGTTATTTATGCTCAAATATAAACTTGGACTTGTTCCTTCTCACTTTTCAAAGAATTTCTTTCAAAATAGCAACAATAGATACCATACCAGAGGAACGGGAAACTTCAAAGTACCTTTCNAAAAAAAAAAAAAAAAAAAAAAAAAAAAAAAAAAAAAAAAAAAAAAAAAAAAAAAAAAAAAAAAAAAAAAAAAAAAAAAAAAAAAAAAAAAAAAAAAAAAAAAAAAAAAAAAAAAAAAAAAAAAAAAAAAAAAAAAAAAAAAAAAAAAAAAAAAAAAAAAAAAAAAAAAAAAAAAAAAAAAAAAAAAAAAAAAAAAAAAAAAAAAAAAAAAAAAAAAAAAAAAAAAAAAAAAAAAAAAAAAAAAAAAAAAAAAAAAAAAAAAAAAAAAAAAAAAAAAAAAAAAAAAAAAAAAAAAAAAAAAAAAAAAAAAAAAAAAAAAAAAAAAAAAAAAAAAAAAAAAAAAAAAAAAAAAAAAAAAAAAAAAAAAAAAAAAAAAAAAAAAAAAAAAAAAAAAAAAAAAAAAAAAAAAAAAAAAAAAAAAAAAAAAAAAAAAAAAAAAAAAAAAAAAAAAAAAAAAAAAAAAAAAAAAAAAAAAAAAAAAAAAAAAAAAAAAAAAAAAAAAAAAAAAAAAAAAAAAAAAAAAAAAAAAAAAAAAAAAAAAAAAAAAAAAAAAAAAAAAAAAAAAAAAAAAAAAAAAAAAAAAAAAAAAAAAAAAAAAAAAAAAAAAAAAAAAAAAAAAAAAAAAAAAAAAAAAAAAAAAAAAAAAAAAAAAAAAAAAAAAAAAAAAAAAAAAAAAAAAAAAAAAAAAAAAAAAAAAAAAAAAAAAAAAAAAAAAAAAAAAAAAAAAAAAAAAAAAAAAAAAAAAAAAAAAAAAAAAAAAAAAAAAAAAAAAAAAAAAAAAAAAAAAAAAAAAAAAAAAAAAAAAAAAAAAAAAAAAAAAAAAAAAAAAAAAAAAAAAAAAAAAAAAAAAAAAAAAAAAAAAAAAAAAAAAAAAAAAAAAAAAAAAAAAAAAAAAAAAAAAAAAAAAAAAAAAAAAAAAAAAAAAAAAAAAAAAAAAAAAAAAAAAAAAAAAAAAAAAAAAAAAAAAAAAAAAAAAAAAAAAAAAAAAAAAAAAAAAAAAAAAAAAAAAAAAAAAAAAAAAAAAAAAAAAAAAAAAAAAAAAAAAAAAAAAAAAAAAAAAAAAAAAAAAAAAAAAAAAAAAAAAAAAAAAAAAAAAAAAAAAAAAAAAAAAAAAAAAAAAAAAAAAAAAAAAAAAAAAAAAAAAAAAAAAAAAAAAAAAAAAAAAAAAAAAAAAAAAAAAAAAAAAAAAAAAAAAAAAAAAAAAAAAAAAAAAAAAAAAAAAAAAAAAAAAAAAAAAAAAAAAAAAAAAAAAAAAAAAAAAAAAAAAAAAAAAAAAAAAAAAAAAAAAAAAAAAAAAAAAAAAAAAAAAAAAAAAAAAAAAAAAAAAAAAAAAAAAAAAAAAAAAAAAAAAAAAAAAAAAAAAAAAAAAAAAAAAAAAAAAAAAAAAAAAAAAAAAAAAAAAAAAAAAAAAAAAAAAAAAAAAAAAAAAAAAAAAAAAAAAAAAAAAAAAAAAAAAAAAAAAAAAAAAAAAAAAAAAAAAAAAAAAAAAAAAAAAAAAAAAAAAAAAAAAAAAAAAAAAAAAAAAAAAAAAAAAAAAAAAAAAAAAAAAAAAAAAAAAAAAAAAAAAAAAAAAAAAAAAAAAAAAAAAAAAAAAAAAAAAAAAAAAAAAAAAAAAAAAAAAAAAAAAAAAAAAAAAAAAAAAAAAAAAAAAAAAAAAAAAAAAAAAAAAAAAAAAAAAAAAAAAAAAAAAAAAAAAAAAAAAAAAAAAATAAAAAAAAAAAAAAAAAAAAAAAAAAAAAAAAAAAAAAAAAAAAAAAAAAAAAAAAAAAAAAAAGTTTCATTTGGTGACCAAGTTAGAATAAGCAAAAAAGTAGTCCATTTTCGAAAACGGCTGCGCCTCTAGATAAACAGAAAAAGTATTCACATTTTCTGCAGGCTAAAATAAAATTCCATTCACATATAAGATTGAAAATTACAATGAAGAAGAAATAATTGGAGCATTTTATGAAAAAGAATTACTAATACACAGAATAAGATATTAATAAAATAGAAAAGATCTGAAAGAAAGTTAAACATAGTCTTAAGTAAAATGGATTTGCAACCCACGTTCATTCGGCTCATGGATAAATAATGAAGATTAATTTTAGATTCCACCCTAATCTAACTTGTTAAAGTTATTAGTTTTCAAAAAATATTATCAGTTGTTCAGTTTTGATTTTGACCAAAAAATTATATATTTTTTTCAATTTTTACAAATTGTTGATTACAATATTTTTTATGATTTTTTCAATTGTTATAGTTATTAAAGTTTTTAAAATAGTTGAATTTTTATCATTTGTTAATGATTTCTATTTGGTTTGAAGAAGACTTATGAAAGAGTTTCTGGAACACTTCTTTCAAATGGTTAAAAATAACCATGTGTTCCTAGCCTGGCATTTGTTTAAAAATAACCCTTTTGTATGAATTTTCCATATTTTTTCACCGTAATCTTTAACCATAGCTAAATGGTAGTCTATAAGATCGATAAAGTCAATAAAGTTTCTCTTAATATGCTTTACGATATTGTATGAATGTTAAAATCAATAGATCTAATTAAAAATAGTTTCTACTTAACAAAAAGATGGGGAAAGGACTACTAATTGTTCATAAATATTCAATAAAGTATAAACACAAAACTCATCACAGCTCAATTTAAACCCTTTTCCAAAAAAACCCAAAAATTTTTTTTATCAATTATCCAAACACATTTTCAACATGTTCCTCAAAATATAAATTTCCAAAAAGAAAAAGTTATCTTTCAGCAATATATACTAGAAAACCTCAAGCATGCTATAGTTCAGTTACTTTAACCACTTGTGATTTTGATAAATAAGCGAACACGTTATGGAACATTTGGATCATTTCTGCAACGCAGTCGTACACTACATAGTCCCCAGTTGACATTACCTATTGACTTTTTTTTAAAGCAAAATAATTTTCCAGCGTAATAAACTCACTGTTGTATATGACCGCAGCTTGAATTCCAACTTTTATCAATTACTGCACGCCAAATCTCCCTCCAATTAATTCTTTACAAATCCTTTCTATATTAAACACAACCTATCATGACTATCACATAATTCTTTTGCACACTAACAATTAGAATTCCAGCTTTTAGAATATAGTTTCGGACTAAAAGTCTACCCAACACATTCACAAAAGAATGTTACAAGCTTTTTAAATAAGTGTTTAATCTCTACCAAAAAAATACTTCCACAATATAACTTTGCACATAATCTACATCAGAAATCATTTCCCAGCATTTAGGACACTTTCTTTTTTATTAAAACGACTTATAATCCACTTTTTTGTAGTAAACGTATCTCCATGCTGTTCCCCAAAAACTTCTTTTTGCATAATTTCTACATCTCTAATTAGCTTTTCAGCATTATCATATTGCCGATTTTCATATAAGCAACTTGCAATCAAGTATTTAGCATTTATTGTATCTGCATGTTTTTCTCCTAAAACTAATTTCCGCATAACTTCTACATCTCTAAATTGCTATTCAGCTTTATCATATTGCTGTTTTTCATATAAGCAACTTGCAATCCAGTATTTAGCATTTATTGCATCTGCATGTTTTTCTCCTAAAACTATTTTCCGTATAACTTCTACATCTCTAAGTAGCTTTTCAGCATTATCATATTGCTGTTTTTCATATAAGCACCTTGCAATCCAGTGTTTAGCATTTATTATATCTGCATGTTTTTCTCCTAAAACTTCTTTTTCCATAACTTCTACATCTTTAAATAGCTTTTCAGCATTATCATATTGCCGTTTTTCATATAAGCAACTTGCAATCCAGTATTTAGCATTTATTGTATCTGCATGTTTCTCTCCAAAAACCTCTTTTCGCATACCTTCTACATCTTTAAATAGCTTTTCAGCATTATCATATTGCTGTTTTTCATATAAGCACTTAGCAGTCCAGTTGTTAGTTGTTACTTTATGTCGATGTTTTACTCCTAAATCCTTATTTTGTATATTTTCTTCATCACAAAACCGATTTTTTGCGTTATTTAAATGTGATTTAGCATACTCTTTTTTGGCGTTCTTGGGAGTTATAGTAATTATATCAATTTTCTTTTTATCTTCGTATGATGCTATTATTCTCTGGGAATCTGGAATGGAATTTTTTTTTTTTGATGAAAGATCTTTGCGGTTTTCTATGCAATTTAAATGAATACCTGCCTGAAATACTTTTTCTGTAAAATATTTTTGTTTTGAATAATGAGCAGCCATGTTTTCATCTTCTTCTTCCTTCAACCATCCTATTTTTTTATTTATTGCCTTTTTCAAATTCTCGTCTATTGAAACCTGTGCCTCAAAGAAACATTCTATGAAGAGCTCGCGATCAATATGTCCTGTTGAAATCATAAAATATATTCTTTTTATTTCTTTTTTTACTTTCGTCGAAAATTAGTTAACTTTAACAAATATCTTTTTTCCGAATAAAACCATTCTATAAGTTTCTTGATTTTTAATAACAATTATAAGCACAGTTAGCCTTAACTAAATTTTGGTTTTCTGAATTGTGTCCAAATTAATTTCAACGTTTTCTGAAAGACTATAGTTTACTGATCACTATGCATTTAGTTCACCAAATCAGAAAATTTCTATTAAGTAATTATGGTATTTTTAAGATTTTTTCGCGCTTTGTTTTCGCGCGTTTCGTTTTGCGCCTTTTTTTGCAAGTGTTTTTTGCTTTTTTTTGGTCCGCCATGTTTTTATTCAAATTTTTTTTGTAAAAGTTACAGACAGTTTATTGGAAATGAATAATGCAGATGGTATTGTGTTATATTACATAGTTTAAGAATGGATAATCACATTGTCGGAATATTTTAAATCATCAAAATATTTACAAATATAAAATTAAAAACTATTTCTTCTTGATTTGAATCACTAAAAAATATCAACATTTAGATCAATATGTCCAAGAGAAACAAGATGTTTTCCATTATAAGAACTTAAAACCCTAACTAAATTATGTCCATACTTAAAATTATTTGCGGACACTTTGTATCGGTTCTACAAGGCAGTTTTGAAGCGGTAGTGAACACTTTCTCCTGATTGCTCCAAATAAACTCCAAGACCCATTTCTTTTGTTTTACAGAATTCAGACACATGATTGAACATGATATGAAATTTTGGTGTTAAAGTAATGCCATGTTTCAACATCAAATTTTTATAACAGGCTTTTAAATTTTCGATATCAGTTTGAAAGTTTTCATCAAGTCCGGATCCTAAGCTAGACTAAATAACTAAATTTTACAACCTTAAGCATTCTCCAAAAGACTTTAGTTTAATTGGCAGCTTATCGTTAAAGACTTCCCACTTTTTAAGAATTTTTCGAGAAGAATTTCCATTATATGAATCTCCGGTAAAACAAGTTTATCTACAAGAAATTCAGAGGGGTTTCCATGTGCTAATACAATTCTTAAAATGTTGTGCACACTTAGGATTTGAACCAGATTCTTTGAATTTTGTATAGTTGTTTTGACAGCTCTCGAAAGTTCTCTATAAAGCATTTGTCCAATTTTCTCTTCTAACCCACTTAAATACATAATAGGGATGAGTTGAACTACTACTTGGAGAAATACCTGTCAGAATTTGACTAAGTTTTATGTCGCATACCACAATGTGCTCAGCTTTTTCAAGATTTAATTTTTCAAATGATATTTTAATGTTTAAATATCTTTCTGGGATTTCTGGAGCTACCAGAAGAAGAAATGAAGCATTTACTGATGAATCTTTAAATATCTTTTTTAGACCATCTTTGTAAAAAGACCTGCAAGCTGTTACCGGTTTTCTTTTAAGGAAATCTGTTTCAACTTTGTCATAATTTTCAAAAATTTCATTGAGATTAACTATATTTAAATAAAATTTGATAAAACCACTTCCCCCGTCAACAGCAGTTTTTAGCAACTGGTTCTTAGAATCAACACATTTAAGATCCAGGAGTAGTTTAACAAAAAGAGTAACATCATTGCAGTACGCTACTGTAATGTTTTTTTATTCCAAAGTTTTATCTTTGTTTTTAAATTCAAATAAAATATTTTCTTCGGTAAATAATGGGAGAAGATAACTGTCCAAATCAGAGACACAGTCTTTCAGTCTATGTTCTACAGGGTTTTTTCTTATTTCAACAACTCTGTAATTATTAATCTTTATATTATAAGTTTCACTCCAAATATTGCATCATTTTATTGTGCAGAATTAAATTTGTATTAGTATTGTGATTTTACCTTATCATATAAGCATGTTTTATAATTTGATGGTTACTTAAGGAAAGAGAATTCTGAATATAAAGAAGTTTTTTGTGAATAAAATTGGTTGTTTTTGGAGTATTCTCAGATCCAATAGATAGTTTCAGTTTACTACCTCCTGTCTTCAATAAAATGGTGTTACCACTTTCACTACATAGCTTTTCTTTAATAACGTGAGAAGCTATTTGTTCCTTCACATCTAAATAAGTTACAAAATTATGTAGGCTGAATGAAAAAGGTTTCGACAACTTTGCATTGTTAAAAAGGCTATAGGTTCAAAAGCTTACAAAGGTTTTTTTAAATTAAAATTATCATTTTTGATTTATTATTCTTAACATTTCATTTAGTAACGCAAATTAATGCGGTTTTTCTAAAACCTTGATATCGGATGCAGCTGATATGTTATTTCTGAAAAAAAAAATTACATTTACGAACTTGTTTTCTATAGAACATGGTATACAACCTTTCACAGTCAAATAATCAAAGTTATAAAAACGTTTTCTACCTGAGTGTAGTTGCATTGCATTTAAGATGCAATCCCCTTTTAACTTTAGTCAGACAAGAACTACACTGCGGACTAATAGCTGCCATTTTAAAACTCTTTATACCAGATTTTTTCTTGGGTATCCTTCCCTGCGTTCATGCAATTTTGCATATTTCACAGCTGCAAGTTTTTAGTTTCCTGAAATTATATAAAAAATTAAAATTTTATATTTCTTTACAACAGATACACAAATAAAATAACATTTTACCCATTTCATGTTTCAGCGTTTTAGCTTTTCGTGTCATCTTTGACCAGTTAATGTCAAAATTAATTTTCTGCCTGAGATCAACACTTGTTCTTTCAACTATACCCTTACACCTTAAAAAGATAAAGATATGCTTGTACCAAGCAAAATGAGATTTGATTCATTTATCAAATCTTATTTCTATGAGTTTAACAAAGTATCCAATTTTTCAGTATGTGAATGGCGTTACGTCTATAACATATATACTTTTTATATATATTCATTTAGTTAAAAATCATTAAGTATACCAACCTTGGACACAATCCAATAGGGCATCAATCATCAGCAATGTTAATATTCAAAAAACAGCTCTGAAAATTAGAGATTATATGGCTTTGGCTGTCTATTTTCATATGACATTTGCGACCACAAAAAAGACATACACTTTCTCTATTCTTTTGATGATCTAAAATAGTCTGAGGATGTGATTTAACGATTCTTAACATTTCTTTAAACAAAATTTGTTATATGATTGTCTTTTGCAATTAAATTTGTGGCAGAAAAAATGGTGGATTAAAGATGGTCATAAAAGACAAAAAAGGCGCGAAAATAAGGCGCGAAAAAATCTAAAAAATGCCATAAATACTTAATAGGAGTTTTCTTATTTGGTGGACTATACACATAGTGATCAGTAAACTACACTCTTTCAGAAAACGTTGAAATTAATTTGGACACAATTCAGAAAACCTAAATTTAGTTAAGGCTAACCGTTTAAGATATTATCTTTTAATATTAATATAGAATAAAATTTTAACAATAACAGTACGATAGCAACATTAAAGCTAAAATACGGTAAATTATTTCTTAATATGAAAATTCTGCAAAAACCAAGATATTATATTATCATATTTGAATATTTTGTTTTTAAAAAAATCCTTCTATCTTTCCTGATTTTTGAAACCTAAGTAACTTATTTTGGAATTGAGTGAACAAAAACCGAATAGTAACCCAAAGGTTTTATTTATTTTTAAATTCCTTCCCTAATCAACTATCCTCCCATTCTAAATTAAAAAAAAAAACAAAAAATTTATTTATCCAAGAAGTAATGTAAAACAAACTGTAAATCAATCATTTTAAATTGAGAAAACCTAATATTCTAATAGTCATTATCCTTTCTTGACAAAACCTTAGGACAGTCCCACAAAATTTTATTCATAAAGGAGACTACCGTCGTTAATGTTTTATGTTAGAAAAAGTGACAAAATATTCATAAAGAAATGCTCCAATATCAAAAATAAGTTTGCCTATGAAAGAAAGAATATGTCTTACCGCAGATGTCTCTGAGCCAAAAAACATGTTGGTGTGACGGTTCCTTTAGTTTGCATATTAAACCCAAAAAGTTTCTCTCGCTACAGTGTACAAAACCGCTAATAAAAGGTAAGCAGCAGTGCAATCTTTCGTTATCAATAATATCAGAAAGAGAAGCGTTGAATAAAAGATGGATAGAGGCGCAAAACCTCATTAAAAAGAAATGAACAAAATGATATTGATGACTTACAACCGATTTTTGTACAAGACCAAGTGGTTCAAAGCCGTTCTCATCTAAAATAAGGCCAAGCTCACTATGCGAAAGATTCACTTTTCCTGTATTTAGAAGCGAGAAGGCCACTTTGCAGACATTTAAAATATGCTGCTGATTTGTTTGTATAAAACGCGAAATTGGAGCATTTTTTTCGCAGTCTTGTTGCACGATGTGTAGGAAAATCAGCATCTGCAGTTCGGTCATGGTTTTAACAGACTCAATTTTTAATGTTAGCAACGTTGAACAGGCTGCTTTTAAGTAAAGTGACACAGAGAATATAGCCGCCTCATTTCGAAATAAGCTACTTAACTTTTCCAGGTCAGTAATAAGAGTTTTACTCGGTAGTAGATCATCTAAAAAACTCTTTGTTCCACTAACGTTAAGACCCTTATGTTGCATGCTTGCGGGATCTTTGTAATCTTTAATTGCGCTCCAGAATCTACATGCAACAGCAATATTCCCACTAATAACACACCTGCATGTTTTGGAACGAAAGACATCCATGAGCGCTGTTGTTATAGGAGTGGTATTTGAAAGTTTGGGATTGATTAAATGTTCAAAGTAAATGAACTCATCTAATCCATCCATAATAAATATTGTTGCTTTAAACGAAGAAATTTCATATCCTTTTAGAATGTTTTTATAAAACTTCTTTACCAGTTGTTTCATGTTTGAAACATTTAGATGCTCGTTCAATTTCTTGAACTCGAAATAAAAAACAAAATTTAAATCTTGCCAAAATAGACCGTTTGACCAATAAAAAAGCAAACTTTGCAGAAGGTTTGTTTTCCCAACACCTTTAGGTCCTGATATCATAATCAACTCTGAGTTTTTATCCAGTACCTCCTCATATTTCATAGTTCTGTAACTGTTTTGACTTCGACAAAAGTACTCCCATTCATTAAAGTCATCATTAGGAATCTTAATGTCTGCTTTTTCTACTGAAGCAAACTTTAAGTTACTAAAGAGAAGTTCGAGATCTTTTGTTTCACTTTGTCCATGTCGGTGAATTGCCCCGTAAGTGTTTAGGTAATAAGCTTTCAGTAGGCCACTTGCATCTAAATAGGAATATATGAATATGCACCACTAAAGTGTATAATTGATTTTTTTGTTTTCTCAAAGAAATCGGAAAATGTGCTTTAATCATTTAGCATATCATTCTTTGAATGGGCAGTTCTTACATTTTAGCACGGGAGTAAAACTCTCTGGATAATTTGGAAACAGTTTTGAAGCATTAGAGAAGGTAACTTACACTCACCTTAGTTTTTATTCCCTATTTTATTTAACTTTATTTTTGTTTAAATCTTAAAAACTTGTAGAAGATCCATGCATTAATTTTTAAGAGAGAGAAACATCTAATGATGATGATAAGAAGTTGTTTATCGAGTATTTATAAGAAATTAGCTAAATTAAGAGTTGAGAAACTTAGTTGGATTTCACTTCATTGAGATAGTCGCAGTAAACATTGGGACTATAGACTTTAGAGTTACGTTTTTTACGTTTAACTTAGCTTCTAGATTCGTGTACCATATGTAAAAAACAATGATTAAAAAACACATATCAATACAGTCTTTTAATATCAAATGGCATTAAATAGTGATACATTTCTAGAACTATTTTCAACATTTTTAATAATAGAAAATGTTGCTGTGGCTTATTATTTTGAACCCATTAAAAATATTCATTATTTTTTGTGGTTCAGATTAGAAATTTGAAATAAAGTTAAAAGAAGCTGAGGCAAGTTTTTCAGGTTTTTCTTTACAAAAGATATCGTAATTGTAAAGTTTATGCTTCCAGGCTAGAAATATTTTATAAAAAATTTATATTTTTGTAAATATTCAGTTTTATGCCACCTTATTTGGCAAATATTGTTTTAAACACCAGTTAATTTAAACAACAAAAAATCCCTGTGATTAAAAAGCAGCATTCAATTTTACCGGTTAACTTTTTCAAGATCCTAAGTTGAATAAATTTCTTTAGATGTTTGACGTTAAAAACAGAGTTGTTACAATATTAAGTTTCTTAAATAATAAACGAAACACGGAAAAATATTCTAGTCCTTCATTCATGTCAGACTAATTTTTAACATTTTTAATTATTATTTACAAGTTACTAGAGTTCTTCTCTCTTAAGTTATGTGCAGACGATCTTCTCAGTCAAAAGTTCAAAAAAATGCTCTTTAAACATAAAACCTTTTAATAAGGAGCCCGCATGACATAAAAAGTGTGCAAAAAAAATAATTTGAAGAATGTTAATGATCTAAATAGTAAATTTAAATGAAAATAGAGATAAAAAAAATAAAAAAAGAAGGTAATGCAATACAAATTTAGTTGCGGAAAAATGGAGAACCAGGCTCAGCCCTATTAGGCAAATGTTTTCCATTAAGATATGATCAAAGATACGGCTAAAAAATTTAAATCTAGCTAAACAATAATTAAATATTTATAAAATCATTAAGATATAATGAAAGTTGTCAAGTATAAAAAACTTAAAACAGAATATATAAGACCCGAATCACTCCCTTCTGACCATATAATTAATCACAAAACAATGTTAAAGACTATGATTGATAAGTTAAAACCTAAAACAGCCTAAACCATATGTCTAATCATAGGGTATATTCCAAATCAACCATTATTACTTTCGCAGCAGTAATTGAACAATTATTTAAGCCATTTGTCAAAACATTGAACTGGGCTCAAATTAGAGTCTAATAGGCTTAAAAAAGTTTATAGGATCAACACATTTAAAAAAAAAATTGTGCAAATGGTAAATAGTCAAAATTTTTGTTATAACGTATAAAAAGTAGCTCAAAATGTCTTAAAAATACTATTCAGCTTAGTTCTTTAAACGGCTGTGTAAATAGAAAAAACTCGATTGAAATTAAGCTTCAAAAACTGACAACTTTTAAAAAACCATAACGTTTACAACTTAAATTAACTTGGAATGTCAAATAAATATTAATTACTTATCCAGCTGAACGAATGTAATATACAACTCAAGTGATATAACCTGACATGTAACTGGAGTTGTATTTCACACTGCAGATAATGTGAATACTTCTTCAGTCTAATTAGTGACGCAGCCGTTTTTGAAGATGGAATTTTTCTTGCTTGTTCAAACTTTGTCAGCATCTGAAACTTTTGGTTTTGGTCATCGTTCTGATATATCAATTTGACTGGGCATAGACTTCTCCACAATAACTTTTCATCTTTCTTTAAGCTAATTTTAACAAGTGTAATCTTTATCGAAGAATGAGTAGTATTATACTCTTCTAGATCATCCAAACCGTTTATGTATACATCAGTTGAATTGGTTGTAAGCATTTCCTTAATTTGCTTTCCATTTACGAGTCCATCTTTCTACTACACTCAACTTTTACTCATTTTCTGGAAAGTGTAGTTCCACTAGATTTTGTAGACCTTTATTGTGAAATTCTATATCTTTACCAACCCAAGATTTAATTGCCTTTTTTTCGATGAATAAAGTTTTGAAAGCTTTCGCAACAATCTTACCATTTTTATCTTTTAGAGGAACTAAACAGCCATTATTAGAAAAAACATTAACAACTGCTGACATGTACTTTATATCTTTGTTAAGTTTGGAGAATGTTTGCATGTCAATTAAATCAGCCGCTCATATATCATCGACACCATTACAAAAACTTTTCTTCAAACTTATTTTCTTTCCTCTTGCGTATCAATCTATCTGCCACTTAATAAAGCAATAAAGGTGCCATTGCTTGTGACACTAGATGGTTAACAAATCGTTTGTTGTCAAATATAAACTCAATATTCTCAACTAAATCATTTCTAACATCTCAATTGTTCTGCGTTTTCAACGAATTTATTGTTCTTAAAATATTAATGAAATTTAAACATTGTGAGAGCACAAATGTCTAGATATACTGGTTTATTACATACTAGCCCCATACTTTTCAAATGTAAAGTTATTAGATTATCAGCATTTACACAACATTGTTTAGAGTTTGGCTCAGCAGCTTGTTTATTTGCTTTAACTACATCATTATGTTATCTTATATTTTGTCTACTTTGTATGTTTTTCATAGTTTTCCATAAACAGTATATTCATGAGCTTGACGAAATCCTATTTAATCCATCCCTTTGCATTTGAAACACCGGACATTCTTCTTTAGAGCTGCACAATGTTTTGCAATTTGATTTAACTTATTAGTTTTGAATAAACAGTTAGACCTAACTTCATTTCAACACTTCGTAATCATTTTACCGTTTACAATTTTAATTAGAGAACTATTACTTTTACTTGTTACAGAAATTTTAAAACCATTTTTAAAAAAGTTCTTCGAAACTTTCAAGTGCTTTTCCTTTAATATTTGATCTGGTTATCCCTAAATATCGTTTTTAACTCTTCTAGCTTTATCGCTTACTTGTTAATGGCAATTTTTTTAATCAAAGTATCATTTAGTGAATTTTTTAAATTAAATATTTTTAGCTTTTATTATTACGCATAATTGTACAGATTTTTCAACGAAATGACTGATTTTAGTGCTTCATTTAGTTACGCATGGCGCTAGCACATGAAGCTAATTTTCTCTCCATTATATCAATATTTTACATACCTGTCACTAATAACGGCTGTAAAGACTTTAGTATTTGCTGGAATATATTTTATCTTGATGAAAAGTGGCATTTTAAATGAATAATAGTCACAGATGATAACATGGACAACAAAAATTGGGTGAAGTGTTACAAAATCAGATGGTGTTATGTTTGGTTTGATAAAAGTTCATCCGTAAATTTAATCTGAAAGAAAGAATCTCCATAGACACGTTCAGTTGTTTGTTGTTCAAAATTAATATTAATGTCAGTTCTAGGATATCTAAGTTATATCGATGTGAAGTCAACATTTGTCAAGTTTACATTAACAAAGGTGTATCAATTCTGAAGCAGATCATTATCTTGATTCGTTTGAAGTCAAAATAAAGCTAGATACCTCTGGTGATGACTTTACAGAGAATCTCGAGTTATTGTTTATCAGTTTGATGAAACAGGCACATCTAACTGAGCTACTGTTTCGTTTTGTAAGCTAAAGGTAATGTCACTTTTGACTCTGCTGTTTTTAAAAATTTAACTTTTAACCTAATAAAGGTTTAGCTTCTGGCATCCACCAATATATTCTATCCAGCTATTCTTTTCCAGCAGCTGCTGCATTCTATTTCACAATAGCACCATTATAAGATTTTCTTGAGAGTGTAAGTATATATTTAATTCTATACATAGCCTTATCATAACCATTAAAAAATTCTATGAAATGACTTAACTGTGCTCTCAAACTAAATGTACTCTTTAGAACTGGGCCTTCAGTAAAAAAGGTTTATCTTAGAGCAAAACCAATATTACCGGATATGGTTAATGCTGTAGTTTAAATCTTTATGAAACGGCCGATTCAATCCATGAGACATTAATGAGTATATATAAGCAAAGCAAACATAGTTGTATATTGACTATGATGATTTATAGCCTCAAATCCTTGATCTCCAAGTTGATACATGATATGATTAAAAGTCTAGGTCAAACATTTGTTTGCAAGTGTAGCATTACCAGCATTAGCATAATCATCACTATAAGATTTAGATAACAATTTTCCAAAATTCTCTCATTATTATTGAGTGACATTTTTCACATTTTCATCAAATATAGTACAAGTGTTTGACCTTATCCCTTCCCTTAACTGTTACACTTTGGCAATTCTTTTAGCACTATAGCAATCTCTTATTGTGAAACAAAGTTATCGATTATTGAGGTTTGAAGCAATATGACAAATTATCTTGGCTGCTGCGATCGTTCTTCTCTTTTCATGTTTTTCAGTCTTTTTAATTACCTTTTTATTATTATCCAATTTACCCATAACACTTTGAAACCCTTAACCTAAAACTGTTGCTTCAATAGTTACAACTACCGATGCTACAACAATAGTGTTATTAGTCTAACACCAGTTACACCTAATCCCATCGATTAAACTGTAGCGCTGTATTAGTATTGCATATTCCATTTCAATCAGCTTTTATCTAATGTCTTCCTTTGATTTTAATAAAAGCTGAATTTCGTTAATCTTTTGCAATCTGCGCCCAGATCCATAAACGCGATCATCATCCGCGTCCTTTTTAGGTGCACTTGACTGTTTTTCATAAAACTTTGAGTTATTAAGTGAACTTTGGTTCCTGGCACTTTCTTTCATCTACGTTTTCATAAAAGTTATAGAAAAGGCTTTTGATAACATTTTAAGTAATACAACATAAAAATAGCATCACCCTTTTCAATATTAAAATTTATATCACAATTGTTTTGAATGATGATAAAAATAGCATGAACACTTTTAAGTAAAGTCTCGTTTTCTAAAATCACTATGGGGTTTTAAAAATATTTTTAAAGAAATCATTAACATCCATTTTGACATTGATGCAACAAAAATTTTGAAATATCTTTATTAGTACCAGTGGGTTTTGCAATATTTTCTTGTGGACATGTCTTCTATAAAACTGGTGGTGCCTGTATAGTAGAATTGTACACAGTTTGATTGGGCTTCTTGAAGAACTTTATGAGTAAACTTTTTTTTTGCTATAAATACTTTTTTTAGATCATTTCCAATAGTGTTATAAAGCTAAAAAGACAACTTGTTGCTAGTAAAAAACATTGTCCATAACTTTTACATGTATGACTAACATTTCATCCATCATCTAATTCACCACCAATTTCACATCCTTTGCATCGAGATAAATATAAACATACTTCATCACTTTGAAAATTGTAAATAGCACATTTATAACCCTTTTTCTGATGGAAACCTTATCCAAATATTCTACTTCCAATTAATTTTTGAGCACCAGCAGTGGCAAGAGCAGATAGAGCACCAACTCCAAGTGCAGGTAAGACAGTTTTTTCACTAGTTGGTAAAAGACTTGCTGCAATACTTGCTAATACACTAATAAATACTCCTTCAATTTAGATATTATAAGCTACTTGACATTTGGTCATTTTAACAACTCATTTTAACTCTTTTACCATTCTCAAATGCGCTTTTATTTATTTTTAGTTATGAATTTCCAAAGACATGCACATAACTGTTATCGGAAGGATTCGTAATTCCTTCATAATTTTGAAAATTAATCACAGTTCTAACTGATTAGAGAGAATCTTATGCTTTTTGTTGATGCTCTTCAGAAAATTTAGTTTTTTATTTGATATAGCTATTTTTATTAGATTATTATAATTTTATAATGAAAAAAGTATTCAATATGGCGCTAATAGCACCATTGTGCAAAGAATAATTTATATTTTGATTCTCTAACAACTTTCTTTTTTCTTTGATATCACAGTTTTTAAAGGAGTGATATATTACACTCAATAGGATCTTTAACATGTTCGTATTGGGATATAATAAATGATTTTTTGATTTCTGTAGACTCCTTCAGTTGTTAAATATAATCAGTAAGTTATCTAATATGATCATTGTAACAGGCAGTTTGGTCTTCACTCTTACTTTTTCAAAATCTCTTCCAGTTTCTTTTCTTTTTTCTTTATTCACTTCATAAGCATATGGATCTAATTGATATTCATCTGATATTTTGATGTTAAAAGAAGTATGTTTTTCGTCAACTCTTAGAACTTTTAAAATTTCGCTTCCTCCGCTTAAATTTACAAAATCTCTTGAACGTTTTTAGGATTTCTTTTTTTCAAATTATAGCTATAAGGATTCAACAATGCGTTTTCTTACGGCTTCTATTTTCTTGTTATTTTCTGTATTTAATAGTTGTATGATTCAATTTCTGTCACAAATATATTTCCCTCTTTTTTAATTGTGCTGAGTACTAAAAGCTGTCTCGCTCCGTTTAACTTTAGTAAGTTACTCAATATCAAATGGGTGACTTTTGATTTGTATAATAATATTTACTTTAATAGACTTTAGAATGGATACATAAGATTTTTACGCTAATTTCTTTTAAAGAATCATTCTGATCTCAAATTTTAAGCAAATAGACTCTGGAAGATAAACAATAAAGTCATTAAAGCAAAATATATTTTCACCAGCACCATATATATTGGAAAAGTCTTTAAGGTGTATATATAATTTTGTTTTTAAACCAAAACGATGCCCTACAAATATCATCCTCGCTGATTTCATTCTCTTAAAAATACTACTTATCTAAAATATATTTTTTTGTTTCATACTTCATATATATTAATATACAAAATATTTATAGCGCTTCAAATGGTGTGAAGCACAAATATATTACTAGCCTATCAACAGTCCATCTTATTAACATAAATTTTGCCCTTATTGTTCCGTAATCTTGCTAATATTACCTTCTAAACGCTATTTTTGTTTCGATATTTCTGTGTCACTGCCATTACATCAATCTAAATAGAGTTTTCTTCACCTAGTAACTCCACTTGCATCCTTTAAAACCTGTTGTGGCAAATTTGTTTGAAACAAACCAAAGAGACTTGTAGTTAAAGATTATTCCAGTAAAATTACAATAGGAAGGTAAAGATGTGATTTGATCTCCATCAAGATTTTTGTTTTATAAAGCAATGAAAGTTTTTTATATATGAAAGTGGAAATCAATCCTAAAATATAATTTCAGAGTAGAATAGACGCAATAATTCTTGATTGGTTAATAATGCAGTAATTAAAGAAAGTATGTAAATAGTATTTTCGGATAATAAACCACAAACCAGAAACAAATTTAATCGTTCATATCAGCTAAAAATAGATCTATTATAATGCATTAGCTAGCGTTGCAACATCATACATAATTTAATAATAACTTTACAACATTATAATCATTTCTAAATATTGACTCTTTATAAAACTTTATTCAACTTATCACTAAATCGTGGAGTAACATGGAATGTCATTTACATACCAGGAGGTAGTTCTGAGCTGGCATCTACCATTAGTGATATGCATAGGGAAGATGAATGTGCATTTCGATGGCGTTAACAATCAATACTATATTTCCACATGAGCCAACTAACTAGCACTAAATCTCTATACTAATGTTTGAAAATAATTATCAAGTAGATTTCACAGACGCAAGATCCATTTCATCAGTTTTAGGGTTTAAAAATATCAATTAGGTATATGTTTGTTAAGAATCTTAAAATCCTGTTATTTTCCTAAGAGTAAATAGCATTCATTTTTACATGGATACTATTTTAGGATTTAATGAAATTGGTTGATTATCAATTCCTTTATGAAAGTGTCATGGTACGTAGCTTTTGCAACAAATTACTTTATCATCTAAAAATTCTGACATAATTAAGTCTAGTTCTGTAAATAAAAATGAGGCAGCTTCTGAGAAGTATGATGATGTTAGTGCTGTTAAATTTTTAATGTCTAAAGTAATTCATTATTGTTATTTATCACCGTACTCGACAATATATAGGCGATTGGAAGTGTTCCTGATTTAAATGATTTCTACAAATGACTTCATTATTATTCAAAAGAATTGGTTCATTAATTATGACATCAGAAATAATTAATAAATATAGTGATAATTTTGGTAGATAATGAGAAGGTAATTAACAATTGCCATCCAATTGGTTCATTTATCAGTTCGTTCACCACAAATGCTTGCATAAAAAATTCATAGTGCTAACGCAAGCTTTAATGTATATTATTATTTAATGAAAAACAATATATCTCCCCATACTAATTTTACTAAAAAGTCTCTTTCAAACTTTCCATTTTATTTACCATATTTGCGTTTAATAAATGCTTCTTTACATATTTTACAATGATTATTTACTCTTTAGTGAATGCAAAACCCTTATTTAACTTTACCCTCACTCAACCTTTCCTTACTTTGTGCAAACCTTCCATCTCCACATTTCCTATCATTATTTTGCATTCATAAAATCTCTGCTATGATTGACAGTTTACCATAGCTTTATAGTTGGACATATGGTCGAAACTACAAACTGATTTCTGCTGCAAAAATGATAGTAATAATTAAATTGAAGCATTGCTTCATAGTTGGATAAATAGTTAAAACAGGTTTTTAGGTTAAAAATTTTTATCATAACTTTAATCATAGCCCAAAGGTTAAAAATATAACCAAAATGGGCCATTCAGTTCATAGAAATTCTGTTCCAATTTATAATAGCTTAATTTTTCAACATTGAGTTAAAAGTTGAAATACTAGATTTCAATTTTTTAACCATAAATTTGACCATCGCTTAATGGTTAAATATTGGTAAAACAGGGTTGAGCCAGCTCTTGCATTTCTCTTTTACTAATATTCAATTAACAAAATTTAGCAAAAAATAAGTTTTTGGTTATTTTTCAAGTTTGAAAAATGTAACCCAACTACTTTTGAAATAACCATTCTTAAACTTCTTTGAAGGTCTGATGAAATAGAACACTTTAGTTGTTCCCATTTTGTCATCCTGCATCTAATTATTCTGCTTATCGAACTAACTATAATTTAAAACAGTTTTTTTCCTTAAGTTATCTTAATCATTTACAAATTCTGTAACTACAATCCTTAGCCACCTTGAATTATAGAACAAGATTTCTAGATACTATAAGTAAGCCACGAGAAACAGGCTCTGACCCTTTGCTAACCCTCATTCTTTTATATTCTTTAATTATTAGCAATTTACTCTGCCAGATGTCAATGAAAAGTTAAGTTAATAAAGGTATATGTGGCGATTGTATCAGGTTTTAAATCAGATTCAAGATACGACTTTGTCACCGAATGTCGTTTGTGAAAATTTCATAAAATCTCATTGAAAAAGTGCCATGGATAAAAAAAAAAGCTTTACTTACAAATCATTTTGATTTCATTCAAAACATCAACTTTACCCATCAGCGTGAGAGATTTTTCGATTACAGATATAAAGTCGGAAGGATTTCGTAAAACCAACTTTTTTAGCAGCTCGTCCATTTTAAGCTGATCACTCTGTTCATCGAGATCGATATAATCAATGACAGCTTTATCAAAAGCTGCATCACGTGCAAATCTTTTCCATTCCGGAGAGATTTTGTTAACCAAAATGCATTTTATTTTTGGATCCATGATGAACTTTTCTAAAATAATCGCAGATTTGGTGCACTTAGTTTCAAACAAATTGGTAGTTTCATTTGTAAAGTCGATTTTTCATCTTATTACTAATGTTGGTATCTTTAAAGCCATTTCATATCTCCACCGTTGTTTAAACAACCTTGTTAAAAATTACTTGTAATCTAGATTAGAAGTTCACCTCATTAGCATGACTCTTAATATAGAAATGAAGCGTAAAAATGCAAATATAAAAATTGAGATGGGACATTTGGTTATAAGAGGGATTTGGTTAGAAAGAAAGAGATGAAATGGAACGTAAACTAGAGAAAATGCAGATTTAATTGGTTCATTACCATATAAAACATCATGCAGTTTTCATTGGTGCATTACCAAATAAAAAATAATATGGCAGTCGTTTCGATTTAAAAGAACAGATCTTTGTCGACCAAATGATGGAAAAAAATAATAATGATTCCAATGAAAGAAAAAAAGTTTATACAATATTGCAATATAGTGTATAAAATGTGAAGCCATATCCCATCTAACACAAAACGTTCAAGAAACGTTCTTCGATAGTACTTGAATGTTTTTGTTAGTTGGGATGGTGTTTTGGTATTCTTGATATACGCTGAATGTATATAAAAAGTATCAATAACAAAATGATAACATAATCGTTCAAAATAAAAGTATAGAGGGAATGTTTTGATGGCAAATGCTATTTTTTAGCATTAAAAATACCAACGATGATCATTTAAATGGCTTTATTTTTAACTTGGTACTTTATAATTAGGTTTGTCGACGAAGAAGATAATGGAGAGCTCAATGTATCTTTTTGAGGAAAAGAAGAAAGTAAACATTATTGCTATAAAGTAGTTTAAAAATCTATATTTGAATCTGAGTCGATCATAGAGATCTTTAAACAAAAAATACATACCCACCGGTTCACTTCTTTTTTACTCTTTGCTATGTATCATTAAAAAAACTTGCAAGCATCAGTTAAAACAATCGTTATTGTTGATTAACTCATCACAGGTTTATATATAATCCTTTGGAATTACACTCATTGAGTTCATGCCACTAAACAATTAATCGCGCAGAAGTTTGTTTAAAGTCAGTGACGTAACAGCATGATAGTAGATATGTAAAGTGACATAAACTGATGTGTTGAAATGTTTATCACTACTTGTTACTTTTGTAATGGTAAAATGTTGTGATAACTTAAATTTAATTGTTAAAACTTTTAAAGTAAATAATTTCATAAGATTAAAAAGTAAAGAAACAATTGAAAATATGGATAAATAAATAAAGTTTTAGATAAAGGAAGAAATATTGAAATACACTAATAAATGCATAAATGAATAAACAAATATTGATATATACAGATAATGCAAAAACAATCCGTAAATTTATTTAAAATATTTAGAAAAATATTAGATAAAAACTACGTCGATGAATAGAGAAATATATAGATATTTAATAAATTTATAAAAATTATTTACAATGGTTAAAATGCGAAGAAAGAAATGCAAAAGTACATCAAACTTAGTTTACATAATGTCGTGATTAAAGTTTTTTATCTTTGGGAATGTGGAATATTGACCTGAAGGCATCGTTTAAACGTTTCACATCGAAACGCTTTTCAGCATTCTTATAAAAGAGTGAATACCGGTTTTCTGTGTTCCTTTAGATCAGTTAATCCGACTTTATGAAGACATACTTAAGCTCTTTGTTCAAGTATAAAACCCAACTCTTTATCTGATATATATTTTATTAAGTAAGTTCTATTCTTTAACGGATTTAAGGTTATTATAAAAAAACATATTTTTCAGTATGGGTATTCAGCTACCTGACAATAGTTTTAACAAAAAATCATAAAGCATAAGAATTTTAAAAAAAAACTGAAAATCTCCTTTTAGATGACTCACTAACAGTTTCACATATTTTAAATGACTGATTGATCACTCGTTTCTCTGCTTTTTCTCCATTTCATATAAAATATAGCAATGATCATGCATAATTTCAGTCCCCAAAAAGATAATTTTCGCAACCGTTTTAACGACTTCCGCATTTAGATTTAAATTGATCAGGACAATCAACGCTGCTCATAAAATCTTTACTTTTTATAATATTATTAGGATAAATAGGAATTTGACTGTTTTCATCTATCGACCAATATTGTTGTATATTTGCAATCGGCATTACTCCAATGTTAAGGATTACTTCAATGAATGCACAGAACTTTTGTGTTGCTAATTCTTTCCCGATTATCCACGTAGACTACTTCAATAACTCTTTCTCTTTCAATTTATTTTTATATTACTTTTACATATTATCTTTCATTTTATTATGCACATATTGACTAGTATCAGTTACAATTTCTTTAACTAGCTGGTCGGTATAATATAATTTCAAAAAATTTAATGGTTCAATGGTATTCGCACTAATTTTAGGACATGCAGATTTTCATCACTTCGAAATTGTACTTTTTAAGATACTTCTGTAATTTAAGTGGTATCTTCCCATTTAGAATTATCTTTTTCTTCAGTGAAGTCTGAATATGAAGAATTTTCATGTTTGCTTTCCATTATTCTATTTTTTTTTCTTCTTATAACATCATCACTCTTATGAATTGTATTGTTAGACTACAAACTTCTTTGTTTTCATTCAGAATATTAACAACCGATCAAAACATCGCAAAATTAAACTCATCTTCGCTGCAACAAAATTTGTTTATTGATTCAATTTTTATGACCTTCAGCGGACGGAATTGGAAATAGTATAATATTTTAATATGCTCACAATTCACTTAAAAGTTTTTCAAAAAGATTTACTAGATACAAAAAAAAAGGTTCCATTTACAATTCCTTTGCTTAAGAGAATATCAAAAAAACGTTAGTTTCGATTTTGCAAATCAATAATTTTATTTTATCAATTTTTTCACTAAACAGAGCACCAAAAACGTTTGCTACAAATTTGCTAATAAAACTAACAGTGTTCAGACTGAAAGATCTAAATGCCCACCATCTGATATTCACCGGACAAAACTCACTCCTAGGAAAAACATTTTCAATGCGTGAATAGTTTAAGGTACATATTATTTTAATTAGTAATCGCACCATTCGAATTTAGTATAGGATGACACTTGAGAAGCGCCGTTCGGATGCAAAGGATTAAAATTGTATATGCATGATTAACATTTTGCATAAGAATTTCTTATTGACATCTTCTTGTCTATTTAGGTAAGTGGCAACCCAGCATTCCCCTGCTGCTTTATTTTTATTCCAGTTCTTAAGCTGTTTTTTTCCCTTATTTGGAAATAGATTTGGGTTGCTTGGTCAAGACTGAGCAGTGAACGCCTCAAGGAAGAAATAGCGTAAGCCCTAAGAATGGGATTAGTAAAATTGTTTTCAGACAGATGTCCATAGTGAACTAAAGACTCACGCAGATGAAGAATTTAAATTATCACGTAGATGAAAAAATTTCTATGCCCAACACCGCTCACGCACAAAATCGCTAAACAGTCCATTCTCAATCAATATTACCTAATACATCAGATTCATCAAAGTTTTACCTAACGCTTTTATTTCCTTTAAAACTGAAGTCTCTGATCAAATTTCTGATTAAATTAAGATTCTCCTAAACGTATTTCTAGCATTAATCTCTATGTTCTAGCCATAAGTTAATAATCGCTTTAATATTGACATTTCTACTTAGAATAAGTTATTGCATAGTGCATCTCTAGCCTAAAGTTCTTAGTTCTAAACATCAATACTCGTTTTAAAATTCAAATTCCTGTTTAGATTAAGATTCTCTTAAGGGTATTTCTAGTCTTACTCTCTTAGTTTAACCTAGTGTCAATATTCGTTTTAATATTGATACTTTATTTCGGATTAAGTTCTTGCTCAGTGTAATTCTAGCCTGATTCTCTTAGTTCTAGCCTAGTGTCAATTTCCATTTTAATATTAAACATTCTCAGTGTATTTCTAGCCTGAATCTCTTAGCTTTAGCCTAGTGTCAATATCCGTTTTAATATTTACCATTCTTAGTGAATTTCTAGTCTGAATCTTTTAGCTCTAGCCTAGTGTCAATATTCGTTTTAATATTGACTTACCTCCGTGTGATTCTAGCCTGATTTTCATATTTCTAGACAAGTATCAATATTCGTATATATATGTATATATATATATATATATATATATAT
>QPEY01000154.1:131886-158557 GCA_014706445.1 Hydra viridissima
ATTGGCCTGCTCAGAGCCCGGACATGAATCCGATTGAAAATTTGTGGAGCGTTATGGCAAAGAACATTGAAGGAAAGAGGCCATCTAACTTGGATAGTCTTTGGTTAATTTTGCAAGATGCATGGAACAATATTGATGATGTTACAATTACTCGCCTGTTTGAGTCAATGCCAAACCGTATGAAACATGTTATTAAAGCGCGAGGTTACCATACTAAATATTGATCAAACTGCATGTTCTTGATACAGAGTGTTGTTTTTGATGATTCTGATAAATAAAAATTGTGTTTGCAACAATTTACAGTGTTTTTAATTGCTTAAAATAATAAATGTATGCAAAACTTAATGGTGTATACTTACTTTATGCCGCTATAGTATATATATATACTAAGGGAAAAAGAAAATTAAGATGAAAAGTTAACAATTTTTTTTTATCAATTAATGCAGATGTGCTGACAATTATTATGGGTTAAGGTGCCAGTATGATGGACGCTCTTTTAGTAAGATATTTTCTGTCAAAAAATATGTAATTTGTTAAAGGTTTAAACCATGTTACACTTAAAGAGAGGAAAATTTAAACATAATGTTATAATGACTAAAATTTATCTTTAGATGAATGCACTGAAAACCAAATAAAATGTGATGGTGAAAAGACTTGTTACACCTTGAAAGAGAAATGCAATTTTAAGCGTGATTGTGAAGATAATTCTGATGAAAGAGATTGTCGTGCGTGCTTTTAAAATCTTTTTTGAAATTTCTAATAAATTTTAGTTTCTTTTAAGACAAAGCTATAAAATAAAATAGTCATAATGTGTCATATTGGTTCTAATTTTAAAGTGATTTTAATTTAGCTGTTGATAACTGCACAGAACATAATTTTTTGTGTGGTACAGGTATTTGCATAAATAAGAAATGGGTTTGTGATGGCGAGAATGATTGTGGAGATTTCAGTGATGAATTTCCAAGTGTATGTGGTAAATGTTTTAGCTTTGATATTTCAATTTGTTTATAAGTTTAAGAGCCAAAAAATAACTTTTAAAGTATGGCAAGCCATGAGCTTGACTTTCCTGTAGTTCATTTAGTTCACTGGCTTTGAAGTTGTTAATCACAGACTTGCATGAGGAGAAAGGGTTGCCAGCTATATGTGGCATACATAGATGATGAAAAACAATCTCACTACCTGATTGCTGCCAAAGCAGGCATCACTGAAGTGAATTGTTTGATGAGCAACTTGGTCATAATGTCAAATGGTATTGCCCTGAACAATTTGACCATATCATATGTCGATTTAGGCGATGCTCAACTCCACATGTATATATTTCAGCAAAAGACCATCAAGTGGTTGACCAAGATGACCCTTTTTTTGTTCGGCAGGGCTGCACTCAACAGCTGCGTTTTGTACCACCTGAAAACCAATGTGTATATTGTCACAAGTACACTTCTTTATTTTATTAATCAAAGTTTAGCTGACCACCACCACCTAATCAAAGCTGTTATGAAGCACATTGGCAAAACTGCAGAATGCTAATACACACAGCTCAAAACAGTCTACTTGAAGGTCACAAACATGTGAAAATTGTTCTTGAAAAGAAAAGAATTTTTATAGCTGGACGCAGTACTGATTTTGCTTTGGTTGTAAGTGTCAAATCTAAGCACTAAAGACTTTAATCAGACTCTGTATACAGCTTCTATACAAGCAGACTATGTACACAGCTTCTGTACAAAGCATGTAACACATATACAGAAGATACTTTATTGTTAATTTTTCTTCTTTTTTTTTTCTTATAACAAATTTTCCTAAACAGCTTTTAATATAAGCACTCTAATGGTTAATTTCTTTACTTAATTTTAAAAAGCAAATCAGAGTTGTCCTGTTGGCTTTTTTACTTGCAAGAATCAAAGATGCATAAAAGCTCCATTTCTTTGTGATGGAGTAGATGATTGTTATGAGTTAAGTGATGAATTACCACCAGTTTGCCATATACAGCCAAGATGTAAAGCAGGAGGTCACCACTGCAAATCAACTGACAGCTGTGTTCCTCAGGAAGTGGTTTGTGATGGTATTGAAGATTGTTAAGATCGCTCAGATGAGCGACATTGCAGCTCTACACCTTTATGTCTAGGATTTCAGTGTGAAAAAAATGTTTGTATCAATAAGAAAAAAGTGTGTGATGGATATAACGACTGCTTATTTGGTAATGATGAGTCAAATTGTGGTTTTGTCTGTAAACCTGGTTTTAAAAGGTTTGGATTTAGTTCAATTTCAATGTAATACTTGGTTTAGTATTGAACAAGTGATTGGATTCTTTAGAAAAATGTTTGGTAATAAAATTTGCATCTTTTTTTTTTTAGATGTCTTGATACATTTCAATGCTTCAATTCACCTGGTTTTCGTGATAAAAAGAAAGATTTTCGCAATGGGTTTGATGAGAGTCCATTTTGCAACCAAGATGAGTGCATGATTGAGAACGGTGGTTGCTCTCAGATTTGCAAAGACCTAAATGTTTTTAGGGAGTGCCTATGTTATGAAGGTTACCAGAAGAAAAGCACAAATATTTTAGATCCCCATTGCATAGGTAATTGGTGTTTTTTTTTATCTCGCCTAAAAAAGCAATTGGTATAGAGATTCTTTGTGTTATGAATTATCAAATGTTAATATAGATATTGGTAAAAGATATTTATTCAATTTATAGTCAAAATAAATCAATTACTGTAATCATTGTTGTCAACAAAGTCACTTTTTATACCAGTAATTTAATTGAAGTTAGTAATTTTCAATGACAAATCTTGATGAAACTATTTAACAACAATAGCATCAAATTTAGTATCACATTGCTTGATGAGTGGCTGTGTTTTAAGGAAGCAAGTTTACAGTGAGTTATCAAAATGGTTTTATCTACTTGAATGTTTATAAATAACCTTCCATTCCTTTTTTTTTATGCTTAAATGTGATAAAGTTCTGGATTTTTTTTTGCAATTGGGATTTGCAAACTAGTTAGAAAGAAACTGAGTACAATGAAAAGTAGTCCCGAAAAGTTACTATGCAAATATTGTTTTGGAATAGTTCTGTTAACTATAATGTTACTCATTTAAATTCTAAACATTAGTTACATTTATCATTTTTTGGATTGTATTCAAGTATCATCTGTTGATTTTTTTCTTACAAACTTTAGATCTTAGATTTGTCCTTAAATTTTTCAAGAGTTTAATAACAATGCTTTTACTTTATTTTTTGTAACATAAATTTGAATATGTAGCAATTTTTAAGAATATTTGTCAATTTATCAAAACTGTTCTCTAATAATAATATGCACTTTAAAAATAACACACTTATATGTTATCATAAGTTTAAAAAATTGAAACTCACAAAGTATACATAAAAATGCACTTTGAAGATCTGAAGTGCTGACTCCATTGTAATTCCAAGATTTATTTTCTAAATTCACATTTCTATATTTAGTGTTGTTTGCTTTTTATGCTTTTCTTAGATGTGGACGAGTGTTTGGTTCTGGGTATATGCAGTCAGATGTGCCGCAACTTTCCAGGTGGATATCAATGTAGTTCTTTGGTTGGAAGTGTTAAACCTAAGCATTTTCAACTAGACTGTGCACATGCTGTTTCTGTAAACAGTTTCTGTACAAGGAATGTAACACATATACAGAAAATAATTTATTGTAATTTTCTCTTCTTTTTTTATAACATTTTTTCAAGCAGCTTTTAATTTTAGCTAGCTTTTAAATATATAGAAAATCAGAGTTGTCCTTTTGGCTCTTTTACTTGCAAGAATCAAAAATGCATAAAAGCAACATTACTTTGTGATGGGAATGATGATTGCTACGATTTAAGTGGTGAAAGACCACCAGTTTGCCATATACAACCAAGATGTAAAGTAGTAGGTCACCACTGCAAATCAACTGATAGCTGTGTTCCTAAGGAAGTGGTTTGTGATGGTATTGAATATTGTGAAGATCGCTCAGACGAGCAATATTGTCCCTAATGGAAAAAAATCATTTTTAACTATTTTAAATGTCTTATTTGCTTTTACGCAGGTTTTGTTGAGAGGTTACAGTTTACAACTAAAAAATAATATTTCATCAATAAATAAATAATATTTCTTGAAAAATAAATTTCTAACTGGAAAACTAAAGCAATTTAAAGTTTACCTAAGATTTCAGGATTTGACTAATATATTAAATCTTTCTTGGGTTGGACTAGCAATTTCATAAAATTTATTTCTTGCTAAGAGTTCAATTCTACAGTGTGTAGTATTCACTAGAGCAAACATTCTAGTTGCTCTTTTAATTTTGGATGAGCTTATGATTATCTTTTAGATGGTTTCTTTTTGCACATACTTGGTAATAGGATCATCAGGCAAGTAATCATGGTTAAAGATAAATACAAAAACTTGATGTGGATTATCATGTAATTTTAAATACTATATCAATTGGTAGTGGAAGCTCTTTTCATGCAAAGCATAATTACGTTTATTAGACAGACAAGGAGCAATCTGTTATAAGCATGTGTTTTTATGGCATAAATTGGTTTTAGAATAACTTTTCAATTTTTAATTTTCGAACTTGTTTCTATGTTTTTTAATAACCTATAATAATTGTGATAATTTGTGTTTTTTTTAATATTTTAGAAATCAAAAGCATATTGTTTTGGTAAACCCTGTTTCTTTTTTTTTTATTATTCTTGAAATCTATGCAAAAACAAAAACAAAAAAAATAATAGAGGGTGGGAGTGTGAAGGAATCTAGTCATTCTTACCTTGGGCTTTGTGGCACCTAATGACATTTGCTATTTTGTTAACTATTGATATACTTACTATTCCTAGATATTAATGCTGGTTAGCTTATAATTCACATATAAAGCCAATTTTGTAATCACATCTTTTTGTGATATTTTTTATCTTTAAGACGATTAGTAAATATTTAAGACCATATATGAACCTTAAATCCGTCCCATGCCTTTAAAACAAAAGTTCCTATTTTGTAAAAAGTGGAATATCTTTTTATTTCAGAATTAAAATGAAAAAAACAAACAAAAGAAAAAAAAATTAATGCCCTTTTTTGTGCTTCATTTTAGTGATATAACCTTTTTTTTGTATATCAAGTTGAAACACATGTAAACAAAGGAAATAAAGGTTTTTGGGGATAACATTTATTGTGTATGGAAGGGCTGTATAGCGATATGGTGCATGTGCGACATTTGGGTATAGAAACTTTTTCATCTTCATAAGTCTTAAATTTCTTCATCGTCGTGTGTCTTTATTTGACTCTAGATTTCTGTCCGAAAATAATTTTACTACTCCTAATCATGAGGCTTATGCTAATTCTTCCCTGAGGCATTCACTGCTTGGTCTTGACTAATGTATGCAAACACATATTAAATTAAAATATAGTTTGCTATTATCTTGAAAAAGCGATTGCAAACCATTGCAATTTTTAAGAAAGTGATCATTTGTGTTTTTCTGTTTAATAAAATGATTTGAATTGAGTGAATGAACAAGCGTTTTGTAATATATTTAAAGTTTTATTTAAAAAAAAAAAGTTAATCAAAGATAAGTGTGTTCTAGAAAATAGCCAATAAAAATTAAGAATTTTTATAGTACTTTTTGATTTTTAAGCTAAATTATAACAAAAGCAGTGTGAAAGGGAAAAAAAAAGTTTTAGGGGATAATAACATTTGTTAAGTGTTCAAAAAGCATTTATTATCCACAAAACTATTTTTTACTTTCAGATATAAATCAATTTTATATAATCTGGTTTCATTCTAGGGTGGTGCTGTTCAGCAAATATTTTGTAAATAAAATATAAAAGAGAGTTTTTCAATACTTTTTGCAAATAAAATTCTTGTTTTACTTTCATAAACCGAAGAAATTCCAAACATAACTTGATTCCTTGCAGCCTTTTTCACAAGCTTTAAAATAAAATTTTTTTAATGAAAATTTTTTAATTAAAATCCATCCTCCTCCCATTCTAAAGAAGGAAGTTTGAGGCATTTACCATTATTGCTTAAATCATAAAAAAGTAACCAAAATCGTTTTCAATTCAACGAAGAAACTCTGAGTTCTCTTGAATAGACAGAAAAGTTGGTTTTCCAAAATTAATAGCAAGCTGCTTTCTTGCATTCCTAAACTTTAACACTATTTTACACAAGTATTCACAAAAAGTTACATTTAGATTTACACTGAGATTACATTAAATTCGCACAAATTTAATTGCAAAAAAAACTAAAGGTACACAAATGTGTTAGATACCAAGAGCGCCTGTTAAGAAACTAAAATTTCTAAGATCTGTTCCAGAGTTTCAACTTCTTTGTATAATTAAACATTGTTAAATGGTGAATCAGAACCTTTTGCTGCATTTAGTCTAGAAGTAATATTCAGGTTCTAATAGTGAAAATTTGTAATAATTTACTAAATTAGAATGATTCAAATTATACTTGGTGCATATTACGAATGTTATTATTTGAATACTAAATAACTTAAAATACGTTTTTACCAATAGTTTACTTAATTATTTCCGAGAAAGTGTTATTTGATAACTAAAAAGCTTCAAAATGTGAAAATGAAGTAGTTGCTGAAATTGCGCTTGTATACGTTGACAAGTAACAACTTAGGACTCCGATTCTTATTAAAACAATTTAAAATTGACCTTGACAGTGAGACTATTTAAGATTCGAAAGAGTAAGGTCAATTTGAGCTTTTATCAACTTGGCTTTAAAAGTTTCTTAAAATTTGTTTTAATTAAATGCTTTTAGGATATTGTTTAAAATCTTGAAAATAATTTATTAGACGTTTAACGCTCTGCGCAGACATTTATTAGACGTTTAACGCTCTGCGCAGACATTACACGAAAGAGTGTAAAATGTATAAAAAATAACTTAAATTGCTTATTGCATTACTTCTGCTCAACTTAAACGACAAGATATACACAATAAGTTACTGTGAGGAGGGAGAGCTAAAATAAAAACAAAGATCGAAAAACCGTATTCAAGATAATTCATCAACTTTTGAAATAAGTAAGTGATAAAGCGTTAGAAGAAAAGATAAATAAGCCTGGAAAAAGACATAAACACAGAGATGCTTAAACGATAAAGCGTAAGAAAAGTTAAATATGACTGGAAAAAGACGTAAACGCGAAGATTCATCAACCTGTCACATAAATAAAAGATGAATAAGTTTCGCAACCAATAAACAACCGAAAACTATAAAAACTCAAAAAAAAAAAGATAAAATAAAGTTAGAGAGATTAGACGGATTAGAGCGACTGATGAGTACGGTCGTCTCATTGGAAGGAGAGAAGAAGAAAAGAAGACAAAGCTTTAAAGTGAAAGCTTTAAGAACTTTTAAGAATTTTAAAAAAGAGAGAGAATTTTGTGATAAGAAAAATTATTTGATGAACAAGCAGTTTCATAGGCAGTTTAAAAAGCAGTTGAATAAAAGAAGAAAAGAAGAAGATCTTAATATTGATCAAAAGAGAATAACCAGAAGATTCAAGTAAAGAAGAGATATTTGTAATAAAAAGAAAATATAAAAAAAGAGGAGTAATTGATATAAACATTTTATTGAACACTGCAAGAAGCGTAAGAGAATATTATTTGGAGTATATTCAATTTATGAATATAAGAGTGATAAACATTACACACCAATTGAATATTTGTTGAGGTTTATAACAGAATATACTGAGGACGGCAAATAAAACTTTAGCCCTTTAACGATTAAACCATTCCTCACCAAACTATCCCCAGACCTCGCCCATTACTAACCAAGTAATCCCCATGCCCTCAACCTTGTTCCCAACCTCCACATTGACCTTTCCTACAACACTAAACCCAAACCATCCCGTAACCCTTATCTTAAGCAAAAAAAAAAGTTAATTAAATATAATTTATTAAAAAAACCAAATTAAACCAAAAAAACGCCGCTCTCACATTATTTACAAAATCATTTCTGCTTTATATCTACGAAATTAGATTTAAAAATAACTTACGACAAAATGCACTCGAAATTTTATTTTATATAAAACCGCGGCAGTTTTTTTGCTTCAGATATAACATTTTTACAAAATTAAAAAAGATATATATATAAAAAAAAACAAAAATTCTAAGAGATTACCAATAAGATGTAAAAAAAAATTATTTTGAGAAATATAAACATTTAGCCATTACTGCATAATTAAGTGCCAGTTAACATAATGGGAGAAGCTGATTTATCTGATATTAAAAGTAATAATAGACAAAATTTGCAGGCTGCTGTTAAGCGAAGAGTTATGAATAAAATAATGTTCCACCTAAGCTCTATAGCTCAAGCTCAAGATGATCAAATTTAACAACTATTTAGTATCAAACATAAACTTATGATAATATTTTATTACAAAGTTTTATGTGAACAGATAAATGAGAAAAAATTTGTTGATATTCATGCAATATTAACAAAAAAAGAAAATGATCATATTGATCTTCATCAAATGCCAGCAACAGCTAGAGTGTGAAAAATGGGTCTGTTGTAAAGTATAAATGATAGATGGATTAAAACGACCGGCAAAAGTTCTAGAAGGTTTTTATCTACGATAAATTTTAATCCAGCTTCTAGATTAGCTGATGCAGTTAATATACTTATTGTTTACAGATTAAAGACATACCGTAAATAGTTATTTCAAAACTCTTATAAAGGTAGGGTTAAAAGTCAGCAATTTAGTCCGTCTATCATTTTCATTTATCATTGGGCTCGACAATATTTAGGCGATTGGAAGTGTTCCTGATTTAAATGATGGTCCTATTACAATATATCAAGCTAAAGCAATGCTGAAGCCGAAGTAAAAAGATTTGCTTCTCAATATAATGAAATATATACAAAATGGCTTATTAGCATATTCTTTATGATGTAATCGAAAAAGATTAGTGAAATTTACTGCACTTTCATTACTGGAAGTAAAAAATTATCATTACTTATCTAAACCCAACGGGACTTGAAATTTAAATGAAGATATACAGTTTTTCAATTTTTGCAATTTTAAATGGAGATATACAATTTTTCACAGTTTGCTAAGGAGTCGTTGTTATTGAAGCTTTTTTCTAGATATTTCGTAGAATTGTAATCTAATTATAGTTTAGTCTGAATTACCTAGGTGAGAAGAATTTTACAGTTTGTAATTTTGTGCAAATAAAAAATGACTGTTGATAAATTCGATAGTGCTAAATCTGCAACAAATTCAAGTGAGGTTGGCGTGTCACTAACATATTTAGAACAAAATTTTATAAGAAAATCTGGTAGCACAATAACTGGTGTGTAGGATATGGGAAGTAATATGACAACAAGTGTAAGTGAATCAAATGATAACCAAGCTGCTGCTACGAAGAACTATGTTTACAGTAAAATGCATGAGGTTACAAATGTTCTTAGTCGAGCAATTGGTAATGGTTCATCAATGAAAACAATACCTATTTAAAATTCTTATTAGGCATATTTGATCTCATTTATAAGCAACTTTATCAGTTTGTTATTAGTAACAAGTGTAAAGAGATGTGTTTATTATTTTCTTTTATTGTTAGTAGCAGATATGAGAGAACTTTGGTGCGTGGGACTCCATATTTAAAAATGACTTCATTAACATTTAAAGAATTGGTACATCAATAATAATATCAGAAATAAATGTAAAGTATAGTGATATATTTTGTGGGTGATCAGTTGGTAATTATAAATTACCATCTTATAGATTTATTCATCTGTTCGCTCACCACAAATGCTTGGATATAAAAAATTCATAGTAACAAAGCAAGCTTTGTTACATTATTATTTAATGAAAAATAATATATCACTCCTTATTAATTTTACTAAACAATCTATTTCAAAACTTCCATTTTATTATACCATTTACTAAATGCAGCTTTACATTTTTTAAAATGATTTTTAACTCAAAATTGAGTGCAAAACCCTTATTTAGCTTTACCCCACACAAGTATTCCTTGCTATGTGCAAACCTTCCGTGTCCATATTTCCTCTCAATTTTTTTTTGCTATCTTAAAATCTCTACAAAGATTGAAAGTTTACCATAGCTTAACAGTTGGACATATGGTTGAAATTACTAATTGATTTCTGCTGCAAAAATTAAACTAATGATTAAATTGAAGTATAACTTAATGGTCGGACAGATTGTTAAAACGGGTTTTCAGGTTTAAACTTTAAACCATAATTTTAATCATAGCTCAAAGGTTAAGCATATGACCTTATAGGATCATTCAGGTCATACAAATTCTGTTCGAAGTTTTTTATAGTGGTTGAAATATTATAATAGTTTATCATTTGAACATTTAGTTAAAAGTTGTTATGCTAGATTTCAATTTTTAGCCATAAAATTGACCACCGCTTAATGTTTAAACATTGGTCAAATAAGGCTGAGCCAGCTCTTGAATTTTTCTTTAACTAACATTCTAGTTACAAACTTCAGCAAAAATTAATTTTTTGGCTATTTTTTAAGTTTTAAAAAATGTTACTCAACCACTTTTGAAAAATACCATTCTTAAACTTCTTTGAAGATCTGAAAAATAGAACACTTTAGTTGTTCCCATTTTATCATCCTGCATCTAATTATTCTGCTTATCTGACTAACTACATTTTAAAAGCACTTTTTTCGTTAAGTTATCTTTATCATTTACAAATTCTGTAACTACAATCCTTAGCCAAATTGAATTATAGAACTAAGTTTCTAGATACTTTAAGTAAGCCACGAGAAACAGGCTCTGACTCTTTGCTAACGCTCATTCTTTTATATTCTTTAATTATTAACAATTTACTCAGCCAGATGTTAATGAAATGTTAGGCTGGTATAGGTGGCGATTGTATCAAGTTTAAAATCAGATTCACGGTACAACTTTGTCACCGAATGTCGTTTGTGAAAGTTTCATAAAATCTCATGAAAAAAATACAACGCATAAAAAAAAGGGGAGCTTCACTTATAATTCCATAGGATGTTATTCAAAACATCTGCTCTACCCATCTGCAGAAGAGCATTTTTGACATCAGACATAAAGTCGGAAGGATTTCGTAATTCCAACTTTTTTAGCAGCTCGTTCATTTTAGCCACATCACTATGTTGATTGAGAAAAAAAACACTCTATAAATATATATAAAATATATAGAGAAGCAAATATTAGATAAATTGTAGTTAAGTAGATAAATACATAGATATATAAATAAATTTATAAAATTATTTCCAATGGTTAAATGTGGAGAAAATAAATGCATAAGTACATCGAACTTAGTTTATATAATGTCGTGACTAATGTTTTTTATCTTCGGAAATGGTGAATGTTGACCTCATGTCATCGTTTAAACGTTTGACTTCAGAAAGCTTTTCATCATGCTTATTAAAGAGTGAATACACAACAAGTTAGTAGACTAATGACTGCTCATATAATTTGATACATAGGAAAGTTTTAGAAAATTTCGAAAAGTGCACGGGTTGTAGCCATGATGTCGAATTGTAGCAATTCCGAAATGACTACTGTAAAAAGGTTTCAACGAGGTGGTTTTGAAATTGCTGTTAAGAAGTAAAATGTTATTCTTAAATACAATGAATTTATCAGCAGCGTTTATGATACAAGTCTGCATTTACACAAAAAAAATAATCAAGCACCTGGTATAGAAGTGTTTCTGATGTTACTAAAAGCCTTTTGTTAAATAAAATGATCCTTTTTTTAACTTGTGTTATTTGATTATACTTCTTTTCCTCGTAAAGAATAAACTTAAGTAGTTATTCGCATTAACATTCAAATCGAGAAAAGTTGCAATATGGCAAATAATTACTTAAACATTTTGCTTTTTTGCGTTATTGCATGTACTATTTTGACAAACTCAGCGAAAGTAAGCTTTTAAAAAACTGAAGGGCAAAGCATAAGCTAGTTATTTATTGTCAAATGATACTACTCCACTATTTATAATGCCATCAGTGAAAAATAGCACAAGCTAACACTTTACAGCCATTTCTGTGACTTCCTATTTGATAACACCCCTGATGAAATGCTTTTCATATGAGGCCACATATTTAAGGAGTGTCTTCGCTAAAGTGCATACTAACTTTTGTTTTGACATGGATTGAGAAGGAAAATTATGCAAAGTAAAAAAGGTAGCTGAAATTTAATACTATTACTCGATTTTTCTGCAGTAATGAAAAAAGCATAGAGTTTGTCTTGTCTGCAAATTAAAAATCTCAGGCTTAAATGCAATAGATTCAATATTTTTATCCTCGATGCAAGCAGTTTTGCACAAGCATGCGGAAGCATCAAATCATTAACTTGATCTTCAAACTGCAGTAGCATGGAAAAGTAAGACTTGTTAGGTTGATACAATTCATCATATTTACCCAATAATTTAAGGATGAATTTAAATGTAGGTAGTGCAACTAAACTCGGCAAACTTTCATTAAGCAAGACAGATTCCTTCGAAATTATTCATTTCCTGAACTGATCGGTAGCTTACAATATCTTAAGACATGAAGGATTTTGACAAGAAATTGGGTGTGAAATGAATTCAACTTAATATTCTAATAGATGAATATTAAAACATTATAAAAACTTCAAAGTTTCCTAGTTTTGAATGACGGAGAATAGATTAAGAACTGGTTATTACTAGGAAGAAGTTATTAGAAGATTTTTCGGAAGAATATTTTTTTTATAAGTATCTTGTTTCGAAAATAGATGTCAGGGTTCAAACAAGTTTAAAGGCTATAAATGTTTAGAAGGCAAAAAAGCAGGTGATATGATAACTAGACAACATACAACAAATAAAATAACAACTAATATTTCTTTGCTTCCTCAAACTCTTTAAGAAACAATTGAATGTAATAAGAAACAGTAATAAAAAAAAGTTAGGCGTATGACAAGACTTAAAGGTTAGAGTTAGTATACATTCGCAACTAAACAATAAAGGGCTAGTTTTTTGGACTTCCGCAACAAAACCATAAAGTTTAGCTACATTAATGGAACACATGCAATCGTAGAAGCAAGAGAAGAAGAAGAATTCTAAAGAAGATTGAATTCTAATAGAATAAGTGTTAGTAAAGTATTCGACAAAGAATGAAGGGAGTTGTCTATATAAAAGTAGATGGTAGAGAGACAAAGAAAGAAGGGCTTGAGTTCGAAGATACTCGAGTTAGCCATGATCGGCTATCAGGATGAACTTAGTATAAATGCACATATGCAACGGCACGACTGCATCGTGATATAATAGTATGCTACTGTAACAGTAGAATTAAAAAACTGTGACGATAATGATATGATTAGCAATAATAACAGTATTAATATAACAATTAACAATTAAAACTACTACTACTATTACTACAACAACAACTACTACTACTACTACTACTAATCTATATAAATAAAAGAGGACTGTACCGTCCGTGGTCCGTGTCCGGGCTGAGTTCTTAACAACCAGACCACCAAATTTAATCAGGAATGGCTTAAAAAATTCGTGGGAATCTAACTAATGCCATAGGCTATGTTTTAGCTTTTAAAACGGACTAATAACAACAGAATCTTTAAAAGAATTTTTCTTTTTTTTCCGACGTCACCTGTAAATGCAAAAATCTCTAGAACAGTTAGTCTAATAAAAAACCTTAGAAAATTAAAAGTGTAGAACTCTAAATTCTGAGCAATTTGATTTTTTTAAGCTTTTTGATTGGGCAAACGGTTCTTGAGTTACTAATTTTTTAAAGAAATGTTCACGGAGATTTTTCAAAATGGCTCCCTCCCAGGCATCAGCTGAATTTCGCCGGCCGAGTCCAATTCGAGTCCTCGGCGACCGGACAACTAATTTTAAAATGGCTGAAGAATTTATTGTCAGAATAAAAGTTAAAATGTCTTTTCTTTCTTCTTTCTTTGGAATAGTTATGCATTGAACAAAAGGCAGTTGGATTGTCCCTGCTTTAAACAAATCAGCCCACGAGAGGCTGTATAAATTTTGCAAAAATAAACAAGTAAAACTAGCCTAATCCGGACCAGTAAATACGATGATCCAGGGGCAGTCAGCTGCAATGAGGAAGCATTTAAATTAAGTTGTTTGTCCAGTGGTGTGATTTGGCGAGTGGACAATAAAACTATTCTGTTCAAATACCAAAGAAGTTTTTTATTTCAGGAATTTTTTTTCAGGATAAACAATCAGGGAGTTGTTTGAGGAAGGTAAATTCTTTCTTTCTTTCTTTTTCTTTAGAGTTCGGCCGCGTCCTAATATTTTAAAAAATCCAGGGGCTAATTGTAGCTAACCTCTTGCCGGTTATGTAAAATCTAATAGGCTCTCTGGCTCACTTCCCTAATCTTCTTGAACCCAATGAATGTTTAGCTCACCCTTGCTCATCAGATTTGAAAGGCTAACTTGAACCTGTGACTTATTTTCAGCCAACATAAATTATGAAAATATGTGAAGCTGCAAAATCAAATAGATTTTTTGGGCTCACTATTTGGTAACTGAACTTTGAATCTATTACTTTGTATAAAAGGGATTGTCCCTGGGATTTTTGTGCCTTGGTGTTGTTTTCTTGCAGCGAACACAACGTTTCAGTTCTACATTTTCTCTTCTCCTAAAATAACTCTCTCTTTACAAATAGTTTTCCTTCAATTTATACTATACAAAGAACCTCAAATATTCTCATAAAATAAACCGCTTAAACTATATTTACAACATATCAAAGAAACTACGTCAATCAAATCCGCCGTAAATAGATTCTTCACGCAATTCAATTACACTTGGTTGAGTATAAGATCTTGAATTTATCTATTTTTCTTTTGCTCTTTTTCAGCCTTCATGGATCTGAAAAAACAAAACGAAAAAAAGAAAAAACAAAACGAAACAAAGTATTTAAATATTATAAACAACGTTGCACATATTTACTTCATTTAACACGTTGACTGCGGTGTCAGCCACCGGTGACCGACACCAATGTATTCCAAATGGGCTGTGTCGGCCACCAGTGTCCGAAACGAAATATCTGACTTTAACTTATCATTCTGCTAGTCGGGCATGCCATCTGTAATATTTTATCATTGGCGCCGCGTCGATTACTGGTGGCTGACATCAAAAAACACAATAAATCTACTCAAAAGTATCTCAAAACAAATGAAGTAATTTTATTTCGACCCATTTATTAAGTTAAATTAAAAACGTGAAAACAATATTTGGATATTTTACTAAAATCCTATCGGCAGTCAACAAGTGAAGTATGGTGCGGAGATAACTCTATTTTTAAAAATTAAAAAACTGTAGAAAATTTAAAACAAACCAATTCTTAACTTACACGTGTACTTTTAAATGCTTTCTTAAAGTAAAAAAACATTTGAAAGAAGAAATTAACTCTATACAAATGCTCATAAATCAGCGACCTTTTGAAATGTAAAATGTTGAACATTGTTCTCAAAGGAATTTAGTTTCTAGCTTTCTATTTATAATAGGACTACTTGTTTTTTTAAAAAATGATAAATATCATTTAAACAGACAAACTTGAAATCTCGTGTGCACGCTCTCTCTTAACAGCACTAAGAAATTACTAAACCCTTTGTTTGAAAGCACTTTAAAAAATGAGGTAAGACTTGTGCAACAATTTATTTAATAACATTGCATGGAGAACAACGAATAATTTTTGAACATATTCGAAAATTACTACGGTTCGTGAGATCCCGAAACTTGATTGAAGCGAATCAAGGTGATTGCCGAGATGCAAGACGTCGAGTTGGCAGCGCTGTTTCTCGTCTAGCTGAAATGCGATACTCACGCAGTCTACGATGGTTTTGGAGTGGAAGAAAAAAAAGATGCGAAGAAAGTTGAAATGCTTTATCGCAAGCTTTTTTTTGGATGCTTACTCAGCAAATGAGTTGTTTGCAAGATGGAAGATGAGCGTTGAGAACCGGTAAAAATATTTGGCAGATCGAAATGCTTGACTTATCTGGCAAGGTTTCCAGACAAGACAGTGCGACTGCGAACTGTTATTTGATTGCCAGAAGCAGTTTTCTCAAAATTTAGGGCTGCAAAAGAGACAATGGACGTGATGTTGCCAAAAGTAAAGGCACTTTAAATGGAACTAGTGAGAATGCGTTGAATATTACCGCTGCCACCACCCGCCGGAAAGTTGAGACCGAGGACATCTATTTTCGTTGTATGCTACTATTGTCGACGGTTAAATCACTTCCCGAAGAATTGCGCAGCCCCGAGAAGAATGTCTGGTGTTTTAAATGCGAAGAGATGAGACTTGTGGCGGCAAAATACCAAAAGCAGCAGGAAAACGAGGAGGAGATTGAGTGGTGTGCGCTTGCTCTCCTCCTAGAATATTCATGGTCAAATAACAAACCAAAAAGAAAAGATAATGTTTATGTCACAATGTATAGATTTTCATTTAAATCCGAGGATCGCGAGTTATGGATTAAAAAACTTCCAAATGCAAACTTTGTGTTTACAGATTATATGCGATTTTGTGCTCAACAATGACCTAAAAATGCAAAATTTAAAAAAGTCAAAGGTGGTAGTTTTCTTCCAGTGCATCCTTTATCAGTAGTTAAAGGTATACAAGTGTCTTGTATTCGACTAGTGTAAAGAAAATGAGATGTCACTGTGTTAATGTGCACTAAAAGAAATAGTTCACCTGATGAGTTCGAAAACTTTGATTGAACCTATTGAATTTAATTCAATTGTAAAAAATTTGTTGTCAATGATAAATAACTGTAAAAAAAAATTTTATTTTGTTGAAAAAGAAAAAAATGTATCTTTAATAACATAAGAACATTTGTGGGCCAGTATCTAAGTTTTCAATATATATAACTTTAGAAAATTTTGGAGATATTTATTTTACTGGATATATCCAACTTTTACAAATTAAACAAAGGAATTATTTAATATACTATTTTCAACTGGAGAATGCTATTAGTTATGCCTTTTTTAAACAAAGCAAATATATTAAATATTATTCTCAAGTGGAGAACGCTGTTAGTTATGTTATTAATAATGAAACAGATTCTAAACGAGCAAGTTATATTAGGCAACAAGTAGCTTTATTAAATAAAACAAACAATGCACCATTCTCTTTAGGAGACATTTCCAATGCATTGCGTCTATATTCAAATTCTCGATTGGTATATTTTGATCTTGTAGAGAAGCTTGTTTTGCAAAGAGTACGAGAGTTACAACGAATGACAAACAAAATAAATAAACTTGAAGACACCGAATTTTTAAAGATGATATTTAAAGAGCTTCAGGAGTTTCAAAAATACTGCTTTATCTTGGCTGATGAGGCGCACATAAAACCTGGGCTTCAGTACTCTGGTGGTAAGTTATTTTTAACTATTCAACTAGAAAGGTGGGATTTTTGTTTTTAGTTTTTTTTTTTAAACTATTTCTTGAAAAGATTAAATAGTTGTAGAACTCTAAATTAGTTAAGACAAATCATTAAAAAAGATTATTTTTTAAGAATTTGTTTATTTTGGTTAATTGATTATAGGTATTGTGTATGGTGAAGCAGAAAATGTCTAAGAAAAATCAAAAACAGTTTTAGCACTAATGCTCCTTTGTCTTTTTGGTCACTCACGACTTGTTATAAAAGTTTTTCCAGTTTGTAAAGTTGCAACAAATTTTCAAACAAGCGTGTTAGAAGAATTAAATCAACAAATCATAATCGCAGGTGGAAAGCCTCTTGGATTAATAATGGATAACCGTCGAGTAAATCAAAAAACATTTCAATATTTTAATGCAAGAAATGTTTCAGCGTACTATCTTTTAAATGACAGAGTGCATATGTTAAAATGTATTCGAACTAAAATGTTTAAAATATAAATTGCTAAATGATACTGTGCGACTTGCGGAATGGAAATTTATAACTCAACTTCATGCTGCAGATAATCGAATAGATAAGTTGTTACCGTTAACACAAAAAGCTGAGTCACCAAAACCAATTGAACGACAAAATGTTGGATTAGTTCTCAAGGTTTTTTGTGATGAAACAGTTGCAGCATTGCGTGTAAAATTTCCTAAAGCTGAAGATACTGCACTTTTTATTGAAACAGTTGTCAAGTAGTGGCTTATTGTGAACAGTAAAACAAAAGGTCTAGATATTAGATTAAATGATATTCAAAGAAAGCCGATTACTTAAGTGAATGATTGGCAAATAGATTTCTTAGAGAACTATATTTCTTATTTTGCTGATAATCTGAAATGCCTAAATTCAAAATTTAAAGAGAAAAAGTCAACAATTGATTCTGCGGGTGCTTTGCAAAAAACTTCTAAAAGATTAGCAAGCTGTCTAAGTATTTGTTGAATTGCAGTGTATCTTATGTACTTTTAGTACATATGCAATCAGATGCACTAGAAAAACAGTTTGGGAAATATCGGCAAGAGTCAGATGGCACACATCTGATAACTGTGCAAAATGTTATTCACAAATTTAGAATCGACAAAACTGGAAAGTTGCTAGACGAGCAAGCAGATTTTAAAATATTTCCTCCGGCTCACCAAAATTGTGATTACTGTGAACACAATGCGGAGTTAAATATGTCAATATGTGAAAATTGTGAGGATCAGTTGCCAAATGAATGCAAACAAGGGCTTTTATATATTGAAGGTTTTATTGTTTACAAACTTCCAAAATTACATTCAATTTTAGAAGAAATAGACACGTTTGATATGTTTCAAAAATAAAGAACTTTGATCAGTTCTTTGAACTAGGGAAGATTAAGAGAACCTTTTGAAAATTTAGTCTACTTGTTTGTACTTGTTTGTACTTGTTCCTCACAATTTAGTCTACTTTGTTATCTATTATTCTTTTTACTGGTGAACAAAGTTTTACAATTGCTGTGCAAGAGAGGATTAATTGACATTGTTAAAAAAGGTTGCTGCATTTTGGCAAACATTTTTTTAAACAATTATTGTAAAAAACACTCAGAAGACTTTGGGAAGGAATGTTTAACAAAAAAAGCAAAACTTTCAACTTCAAAATAAAATACTTTGAGTCAAAAAAGTCAAATTAGTTTTGATAAAATTAAGTTAAAATATTTGTTTGTTTTTATCAAAAAAACAGTTACTTGTATTACAAGTGTTAAACAGCTAAATAAACTTAGTTATAAAAATGATATTAGTCATTTTTAGCTAAACTCTTTAAATTTTTATTGTAATTAACTTATTTATAAACGTAAAAATAATTCTTTCAATATTTGCTTCCGAAATTTAATCAAAATATTTTGTCCTAATAAAGCTCTTTATTTGTTTCTGAAGTTTGTTTACAAAAGCAAAGATAAAAAATAATTTTAACCGTAAAAAAGTCGGCCTTCGCTAATTTTACGGAAAATGAGCTGTCGCGGCCTGTTTAAGTAGGCCTTGGTATAAAAGATTATTTGAATTGAATCAAAAATTACATTGAACAAACTTTTTCCCAATGTCAAAAGGTTTCCGTGAAAAATAGATGAAGAGAATTGTAACAAAACGAAAAAAAAAATTCGTAAATGTTGGCCCAACGGAATAAATTTGCTTTTTTTAAAACTTACATTGAACCAATCTACGCTTGCTATCTGGGTCAGTTAGAAACTTAGTTAAAATTAAAACGTAAGTTTCTTACGAAATCAGCATTATAAATTCATCTGACAAGATTTGAATCTGACCATAGGCGTTTTCAACATATCCAAGTGAAGGCTGCAGCAGGCCAAAAGGGGTATAAAATAAGAGAACGATAACTAAACGAATATTTTTCAAGATCTAAGGCTTTAAGATGGAAAATTAACCGGATTGGATTATAGTAACAGCATTATTCAGTTGAGGTTGTATGTACTTTGTGTATACTTTGCTAAAACGGATTCGATTATCACTTCCGAGTCTGTAAGGTGATCTTCATATTAAATAAACTAAGTATTAGGTTCCATTAACTCCACTTTTGTTTTTTGTTCCTAGCAGTAAATACATCGTTAAAAAATAATTTGAAATGTAAGTTCATATTGAAGGAATTCATTGGAACTTCATTGTGTTCTTTGATTGCAGCTTTTATGTCTAAGCAGAACTAGTATAAACTATGGTATAGCTCTCAAAGCTCTATGAATGGATTTAAACATTCCTCAAGAATTTGGTTATTCTGATTTGATCTCTTTCTTGATTTGAAAGTGATTAGTTTAACTTTGCTGAACTCATCACACTTTTTATTGAAACTGATTACTTTCTGTATTGCCAGCGCAACTAGAACAGTTAAGTTCGCTTTTACGTCCTCACTACATTAATGCTGAGTATGAAAAAAAAAAAAAGTTAAGTCTTATATCCTTTATCAGATTTTCCTCTAAATCCTTTTAAAGGTTTTCACGGAAGATAGCTTCCTTGAAACGCACTTTAGCTGTATTACCTGATTTGCTTGAATATGGAGGCGCTCCAATCTTACTTGCTTTGAACTAGATAGATTAAAGGTTCAGCATAATCTAAAACAAGTAGTTCTTAAGTATCCTTTGGTAGACTAAAGCATAAAAATAAATCTTCAATTAAATTTCTGTGAGTTCAACAAAACGAAGAAAAAAAAGCTTTGTTTTGGACTCATTTTTGCTACAAGCTCAAACTTTTTCCTGCTGGTCATTCCAATATGAAAATTGATATTTTATTTCCATTTGAAAAAGTTTAGTTACGATTTGTTTGGTTTATTTAGCTAATCCACCTTCGATTTTACAGCTTATAAGAAAAAAAGAAAAAAAACTGCTCAAAACCATTTGGTTAAAACTTGCCTAAAACTTGTTCTGATTTCTATGATTACATTAAAAAAAAATTTTCGCCCAAGTTTAATAAATTGATAAAAAAAATTCAATTTCTTAATGATGAGAAAATGCTTGCTGATGTCCTTATTAAATACACATACATTAAAATACAAAGAAGGTTTACAACACCTTTTGTTTCTTACAGGTGGGGATTTATAAAGGCAGAGAAATAGAATCAGTTGTAACCCTAAAAGTTAGCTGTATTTTTAATATGCTGCATACTTTTTCTCCTCTCTTTCTTTCTTTATTATGTTAAACTTATCTGACATATAAAGGCATGGGCTATATAACACAGCCGGACTTTTTATTTTAAGTCAAAAAATTAGTGCACCAAAAAAGTCTTAACCTACAATGTTAAGACTTCAAAGTTTACAAAGAAACAGATATGATAACTATTTAATTTAAATTTAATGCGATTTTTAAATGTAAGGTATACTTTATTTTCTAAACTAAAAAAGTGTCGTTGTAGGTTCTATAAATGGTTTTAAGCAAAAGATCGAAGAATGTTCTAGAAACAGGAATCTGATAGCAATTATCTAGATCTTTCAAACTGTTTTATTAAGTTTGTCAACGGAGCTGATTGGATCCTCACAGATATGTCAGTGATACATATTGATCATTTTAAAGATGAGTATATGAAAAAAAGTAAATGTAAAACTTTGAACCATTCTAAAAATCCCTTACCGACAATTATTTCCAGCCATCTTATCAAAGCCATCATTTATTCAACCAAGCTTAGCTTTTAAATATAACCTTCATTTGTCAGATGAAAACGATGGTATCAGAAGACGTGCTAGAGTTAAAGAACTACAAATCTTGATTATAGTTTTCGTCCAGCAGGGTTTTCTTTTAAAAAATTTGATTTCCACGTGTTGTACCTTTGAATATATTTCGGTGAAGGGGATATCATTCCAAACATTGACACTGTTCCAAATAAAGAAGGCTTACATGTAAAGCAACATATAATAGGAAATTCATTTCCATTAATTGAATGATTTCAAAAAGGTAGTGTTTGTATGTTGACCAGAACCAGTAATCTTTTTAACTTTTTTTCCTTAATGCATGAAATTGCAAAGAAGGTATCTAAAATATATTTTCAGAATTATATAAATTGTCTCTTTGTAAAAAACAATGATGTCCAGTCTACTTAAATGAAAAAGTAAGATTTTCTCTAATGCAACGAATGACAAAAGTTGATTGTTAGTTATCTCAGTAATGCCAGTCCATGTTTTGTTGAGACTACCTTCCGTTAGTAAAATTCTGTTATTTCAGTCTTTTTTCAGTAATTTTAATGCAACTTTAAAACTATTTCATTTATGAGAATTTTCAGCAAAATACAATTAACTTAGATAAGTTTTGAAATAAGAGTTAAAAGTATTACGCAACCAAAAAAGTAATCGGTCTTTCAAAAAAGTCATTAATGACATAATGAAATAAGTAATTACCTTTTTTTTTTTAGGGTTCGGAAAATGTGTCTGGGCAGACGAAAATATGCTCATATCTGCGCAGACGTCGGCGCTGAAGTCTGCGCAGACACTTTAACGGAAAAGAAAAATTTAGATTATCTGAATCAAATGTCTGAAATTAGTGTTGCATAATTATCTACCTTTTACCAGTTTTTCATTACTTATTTGTTTCTTTTTGGTTCGAGCTACATATAATCAATCGATATAAACTTTTGTAAGTGTTTCTTACTTCAATTTAAAGTGATTTAGAATCAAGAAATCGTGTATTTTCGTCATTCAATATGTTTAAAATGGAAAACATCAAAATTTCGATTTATTTGACAAATGTTGATCGAGAGAAGTGTTCTGACACATGTTTAGCATGCTACAAAACTGTTCAACGGTTGAAAGAAAGCCTTGCAGCGCATAAAAGATTAACATGTCCAAACGCTAGTGTCGAGGAAAAAAGTTTTCCTAGCGTAATTATGATTCGTCACATCAAATCAATCATTCTCAGCAACTTCCGTCTACGTCTGATTCACCGACGCAGCGTGTATATCCACCAATTAATGAAGAGCTCAATAATGATATGGACACGAAGCTTGCTAATTTCTTTTACCGTACGGTTATATCATTCCCTTTAGTCGAATCGGAGGCCTTTAAGGATTTTGTTAAGTCGCTCAATCCATCGTACGCATCTGTCATCCCGAATGCTTAAGTCTTATCAGGATTTCTGCTCGACAAAAAATACACAAAATGTTCTACTTCTATTAATGAAATTTTGAATTCTGAAACAAACTTAACACTAATTTCTGACGGCTGGACGAACATAAGAGGCGATCACGTGAATTTTTGCATCAAAGTGCCCGATCAGAAGCCTTTTTTTACACCTCAATAAATGCATTCGGAATTATTCAAAATTTATCTGCAGTTGCCGCGGCTATCTTACAAGTTATTGAGAAGATTGGCTAACAAAAATTTACCAGTTTCATAAGCGACAACGCTCCTGTTATGAAATCAGCGTGGAGGATCAATGAGGAAAAATATCCACACATCTCGGCTAGCGGATGCGGAGCTCATGGAGTCAACTTGCTTGTGAAGGACATAGTTTCTAGAACTGAGGCCACAAAAACAGTCAAAGAAAATCATCAAATATGTAAAAAAAAATCATCAAATCGTGAAAGCAAAATTTGATAAAAGACGAATTGCAGCAAATATTTCTCTTTCGTTGACCATGCCTGCTTCTACAGGATGGTTTAGTTATTATAAACAATGAGCAGTCTCCAGCTACAAAAATACGTTCTTATTAAGTTGGTAGACGAATAAAGTACATTACTGAAGGAAATTCTACCAAAGAATACATCTGCTGATATTATGGCGTTGATAAAATCTAACCAACTTTGGGACCGTCTCTCTAAGCTTGTCAAAAGCATTGAATTTCTTTCCAACGTGATTGGAAAGCTAGAAAGTGATGAAGCTCCATTGTCTCTCGTGTATGATCACTTTGGTCAAATGTGCAATTCATGTATGGACGATAAAGACATGCAACAATAAGTGCAATCTCGCCTCAAATTTCTCTTTACACCAGGTATTGGAATTACTTTCATATTAACGCCCAAAAATGCCGCAGAAGGTTTATATTTGTATGAAGATAAAACACATTTTATTACTGCTACAGCTGAATTCGGCAAAAAGATCAAACCTGAAATTGCTGACACTGCTGATTTGGTTGCTTTTATAGGAGAAATGGCTGCGCTGCCTGAGAGAAGAGAGGAAACAATATTCAAGATGAACGCACGAAATTATTGGAACATTATCGGTTACGATAAATATCCTGCTCTTTACAAAATTCCAAAGCGTATTAACGAAATGATCTGCTCATCGGCTACAGCAGAAAGAGCTTGGTCTACCTGATTTAATCCCTCGCGACTAAGAAATCGTCTTACGAATGAGAGAATTGAAAAGCTGGTATTCTTGTTTACCAATAGCGTGCTGATGAACACAAATGACAAGACTGATTACATTCTTGAAATTGAATGACAAGAAATCACCGAGTAGGCGCCAGCAATGAATTTTTATATTTCTGTTAGAATCTTTTAAAAATGGGATATTCCATGAGAAAGTGGGATAAATATTCTAGTCATGTAACCCACCATCTCAGATTTTCTTCATACTTTGTGAAAATGATCACCAACATCACATAGATTATTTTGTAAAATTCCACCACTGTAATCAAAATGGTTTTTGAGATATCGTTATTTCAAAATCACCTATTTTGGAGGGTTTTTTCATTTGGCGGCCATATTGATTTTCGTGTTGTTTTTGTTTTGCATGTTCTTGTAAAACTATACATGTGATCAAACTGAAATTTTGCACCTTAATAGTTTTGATGATGAGTAATCAGAATATAATGTTTATTTTATGTAAAAGAAATGGGAAAAAATAAAAATTGTATTTCACCTATAGTCTATCTGGGAAAATTTAATTGAACAAGAAGGGTGGCCTGGGAAGCAAAGTAGCATTATAATTTTATCAATTTTTTTTACTTTTTTATTAAATACATATTTTAATGAGTCTTTTGTTGAAAAAATAAGAGGTGGGTTTTTTGAGTTTTTTTTATAAATAATCCAACAGAGTTGAGAAATAAATTACATTTGGTTGTTAGATAAATACTTCTTTAGAAATTCTTGAATCTTATCCGTTATCATTAGTCTACAACTACTGGCTACATATGGCTGAGTTAAATTAAGAAAAAACTACTATATATGGCTGAGTTAAATTAAGGAATGGACCTTAGGCAAATCTTCTGTGTCTATCTGGTACCTGTGGCCTGTTGTTGAAAATGACAGTGTTTTTAGCATAATTAGGATAAGAGGTTTAGGTACCCAACAACAATCATCTCTGCTAGGCCAATTGAAAAAAGTGTTGGGTAAATGAGGATGTATGAATTTTACATGGGCATCTTCATTGTTTTCATCAACTTCTAATATCAAACCGACCCACTTAAGCATATCGTATTTGCAGATATAATATTTTTCTGCCCTAAGTTCTTCGAGATATTGTATTGAGCATGTAAGGTTGAATGTTAAATTGAATTCCACCTGCTCAGAGACTCTTTTGACACATATGCTTGTTGCATCCTGTGGAATAAATTGATGGAAACTTCTTATACCAGGTAAAGTCTTTGCATCATTGAATCGGGGAGTCAAAGATTTACGAACTGAGCAAATATCTTCAGCCTTTAAAGATAAAGTAGATGCCAGATATATTGTCTTTAGAAAAATTGAACATTTCTTCAGCATTCTGATTTTGTAAGCCAGTTGGAAGTTGAAGACTTGCATTGGAAATAAGTCTTATAACTGTCACACCAATGCCATCAGATGGTGACTTTCCATGTGATGTCGCAAAGAAATTCCATTCACATTGCATCCCAAAATCTTTAGCATGATAACATAAATTTAAGAAATGCTTGTAATTTTTGTACTGGTTAGCACAACCGTCAGAAAAATAGTGAATTTTTTTTTGTAGTGGGGAACATTTCTTGTGCAAATGTGACCGTTCTTTTCATAACACAATAAACAAATCCAACATCATGTGCTAAGTCATCAGATATATTACATAAAAATGTTGGTTGACTTTCAGTAGCACCCTTATCTTGTTTTGTATAAATAACTACAGGGTGCAGTGTGCATTGTTGTTGGTTCCAGTGGTAACTCTGGATTTCGTCTTGTATGACAAATTAAAAGTTTTCTGCAAAATCAACCAAAACAATAATTTCATTTGAGGGTATCGATGACTTTAATTTATTTAAGTATTTACCTTGTGCTTTTGCAATATAAGAGTGGGATGTTATAATATCAAGCTTCTCACAAAGACTTTCTATGAGTTCACCAACTGTAGATCTGTAACTTAAAAGTTCTGCTCTATCTGTTGTAGTCGACTGTTTATACTCAATTATTTTATCTTCATTAACTCCGTCATTCTTTTCAAGTTGTCTTTCATTTTGTAATAACTTTGAGGTTACATAACTAATAACATTCTGAATTCCAGGGCAACTATTGCATCGATGGACCATGCATTCCCTTGACTCTCTACTACAAACAATTTTCTAAATAAACTCATGGTAACTTATCTCCAGTTTAACTGCACTAAGCGTAAGCTTAAGGTTCTGGTGTATCGTACAGACGCATAGAGCATGGGTTTCTTTTTCCCAGCGTAGATGCACCATTTTGGCTTCAACTGAGCGAATTTGGAAAATACTATTTTGGGCTGAGGGTTTTGTATTTTAAATTCAGCATATATTTCTTTAGTATTGCAAAGAAGTAATCGTTTTGATACATGTTTATTTGTGGATATACTTACAAAATCCTTTTTACCTGGCAATTGCCGACTTAACTGATCATTGCAGCAAAAGCTTTCCACTTTACCTATGACATCTGGGTTGATTTTAACAATATTAGTTTTTTCT
>QPEY01000154.1:160247-177615 GCA_014706445.1 Hydra viridissima
CCAAATGAAAAAAATCCTCCAAAATAGGTGATTTTGATATAACGATATCTCAAAAACCATTTTGATTACAGTGCTGAAATTTTACAAGGTAATCTATGTGATGTTGGTGATCATTTTCACAAAGTATGAAGAAAATCTGAGATGGTGGGTTACATCCCTGTCCCACTTTCTCATGGAATAAACCAACCCTATTGTTACTAATCACTGAATTTATAATAAGTTTAAAATATTACTTTGAACATTTTTTAAGTTTAAAACTGGCAGACAAATTACTTGGTCTGCGCATATCTGCGCATATCTGCGCAGACAGTCCGAACCCTACTTTAAAGAAACATTTCTTGAAATAAATACCTACGGAAGATAAAGAGATAAGAACTTACTGTGACACAGTTGATTACTTAAGCACTATAACAACTTCAAGTAAAACTATTCATATAAATATAACAAATAAACATGTACTCTAAAAGAAAACGATTGTAATTTCTATTCTGAGAGGAAAGTAATGCAACTTAAAACATCAATTATACCACTCCAACGAATAATTCTAACGCCCGATCAAAAAAACGATCGTTAAAAAACTATTTTAAAAGAACGAGACGAGTATTTTTGGAAATATATAGGGAAGTAATAGAGAATGTACTGAGGTGAGATATAACACAAATCAGGGTCAGCTTAACGCAAATAGAAAAACATGCAAGAGAATAGATTAGCCAGAGTAAACATATAAATATTTTCATTTTAAAAGTTTAGACTGTATGAACTTGTTTTAAGATTATCTGTGTTCGAAAGATTTCTTATCATTAAAGGGATTAAAAATGATATTGCTCTTAAAAGAAGATGTTGCGCACGAATTAATATAACGGGTAGCAAAAGAGAACTAGTATAAATGGAAACAAAATATAAAATAAAATGTCTCAAAATTTAAGTGAAGATAAAACAAAAAGTATTTTGCGTTTTACAAAATATTTTTTCATATAAAATTTTTTACTTTTTTTAAAAAATGTAAAACACCATAATCTCGTCCTTTAACGAAAGGTCGCGTGGAACTTTCAACCGTTGTTAACCATTTCATTATTGTTCATCGCCGTTGGTTGTCTCTTGAACGACATAATCAAACACGCCCATAAAATCATGGAAGAATATATCAAGCTTTACAAAATCGATTCCAAAGAAAACGAACTAGCTTTTGCACACGAACTTTTCAGATAACTGAAAGTCAACTTCAGTTTGATATGTCATCCGAAAAATCATCGAAACTCGATCGTATTCCGCACTATAACTTTACCATTGATTCAAGTTCACCATCGCATCGAAAAGTGGAAGAACATCATCAAAAGCGAATTATTCGTTTTGCGGCTCGACGAGAAAAAACATTTTGTTAAATGACCGACGAAAAGCGATTCAAAAGCAAAATGGATAAAAAGCTACTGAACATTTTGAACAATTCTATACCTCAAACCGAACACGCTATGACAACAAAACATGATCAAAGCTTGGTCACGGAACCAAAAAAATTGAGACCAAAACCAAATTTGACAAGAATGAGGCTTCGAGAATTCCTTTTTCATATAAAATGGAATTGAAAAGATACACCGATTCGAGAACTTATTTTCACAGCAATCTCTCGGACATTTACTACATCGACATAAAATATTCAGAAAAGACGGCGTTTCCAGAAAAATTAATTTGCAAAGATGCTTGAACAAAAAACCCAAAGCCGTTCGAAAGCTCTTCAAAACATTTTAAGCGGCATCGAGAGAGAATTCAGCGATCGCGTTTTTTTGTAAATCTACAATAGCAGTGATTTTTTTAATTCTTCGTTCCAAGAACGGTGCGATGAAAATCAAATTACTCATTTCTCGAGAAAGACCGGACATGCCTATTGATCTGAAAAACCTATTTGCACTTAGAAAACACTCCTCAGGCGTTTGCAAATGAGCGAGCAACTCACCTCTTATAACACTATAACCTATATCTCGACAACTTGCAAAACGTCATCAATTCGACTTCTTGCAGCGGTGTCACGCCCAATCAGTTGCACAAAAACAGCAACGAAGCCAACGTTTTGAGAATCAATTATCGAATAGCCGCTCAGAAAAAAGAAAAGCCCAACAGAAATACAAAAACTTCGGAAGAATCAAAAGCGAAAAGAAGAAACTGTTGAAACGTTTGCCAGTGTATATGCTACATGAGACATTGCATGAAGCAAGATCAAAACATATTTAACAAAGCCTCCACCCAAGCTGAATCCTTTTGGAACAAAGACGAGGTTTATAAATCTGTCAAAGTCGTTGCAACAATAGATCATGTCAACTTTTACACCCCCACGCATCGCCACTTTGTCGAGCATACCGTCAACTAGAGAAAAGTCGCTGTTCGCAGAAAAGGTTTGTATCTCGTCAATTCAAGGAATGAAAACTTTATTTTGGCAGTTTTGAGATTTACGAGAAAACTATTTTATTCACTTGACGCTTTGAAAATAATTCTCAAAAAAAAAAAAAAAAATGACAAAAAAAAATTGAGCAGAAGAGTTTTCACTAATTAAGGCTTTGGGGACTTGTTTTTTTCTAATCCCGGTGGAAACAGTGACAGAACTTACATGACAGAATATTTAGGGGCTAAAAAGAAAAGAAAAAAAAATACATCAAATCATCCACTTAGCCACAGACAACGAATTAAAAAAACGCGGGGGTATTACACGTTTTAACAATTGTCTGCAGACCCTGTTGGGAAAATGCATATAAAAAAACTCAAAATTGCATCTTGTTTAAAATGGAATATATTTCTTCTAAAAATAATAAACAACTCCATAATTACAAAAATCTTTTTTGTCGCATTGTTATCGCATTACTTTAATGTTTTCGTAGCAACTCGCTAATACCCATTTTGTAAACGGTTTTCATAATCAGTTGAATCTTTTGTTTATTTCGTTATCGGCATATCTTGATTTTGTTTTTCGGTTACAAAATATTAGTGTTTTGAATTCCTTTTTTTTTTCTCAAGAAGCTTTTTTTTCCGTTTCTTTTTATTTTTTCAGTTTTCGTGAATATGCGGGAACGGAAGACGCGACTCAAATATCAACATCGTCAGTGTCATTATCACTATCTTCATCGTAAATATTTTTTTCTTTCAAAGAAGGAGAAATTATAAAATCCATGTTTTTCCTCTTTTCAAAGGATAAATTTTCCTTGGTTTCACAGTCGAAATTGCTTTTTTTTTTTTTAAAAAAAAAAAAAAACTGAGAAAAAATGAGTTTTTTTTTTTTTTTAAAAAAAAAAACAACTCATAAAACAAATAAAAGCTCCATATACAAATTTAAATAAAAAATTAAAACAAGTAAAACCGCTTAAAATTTTGAAACAAAAAAATCTCAGCATTCAACTTTGTCCTGTCTTTATTTCGTTTTTACACCGCTCACTTTTTTTTCTTTTTTCAATGTTTATATTTCATTTTTTTCTTCCTCTAAAGAAAATGGCGACATATCAAAGATTGAATGCATATTTTAGTTCTGAACCACCATTCGATTTTTATTACTTGTGTGTTTTTCCTTTAATTAAAATAAATCACGGTTCGATTTGTCTCGGTACGATTTAAAGCAAACGTATGTTTTTTTCATTTACAACAGTGATTCGTCCTATAAAGAAGGAAAACACCGACGATTGTTAATGCGAATCACAAAAGTATACTTGATTTGCTTCAATTGCTTTGGAAGTGAAAGTTTCAGAAAGCAAATACCTTTGTCTTTTCGACTTACAGGTTCATCTTCGAAAATGCCGTCTTGATCAACTCAAATGAGTTTGTCAAAACGACATCTCTCAACTACAACGAAGTAATATCAAGGTACAAGGTTTAAAGCAAACGTCAATCGATACACTCACTTTTAATACTTTTCAGATTTTCTCAAACACTACTCCATTGAAAACAATATTCAAAACGTTATGGTGTCTTACAGCCACTTACCTTATCAAAACACAAACACCGTATTGTGTGGACATTGGTGAGTCTTTTCGCATTTCATCAACATCTTCTCAAAATACAAAACCGAATTTCATTTGTCTCAGTTCAAGCAAACCCTATCGACTAATTTTTCGAGAAAACAATATTTGCGATCAATGGTACATTTACAATATCAATAACTTTGACAAAAACCAATTTTCAAAGTTTTACAAACCTTCAGGAAAAAAACGGTTTTTAATAGACTTGCTGAGCGAAAATCAACAAATCGAAGACAAAGACAAACTTTCCAACGCTTTTGTTTTCGATGTGAAAGAAATATCAAAAAACGAAATGAACATTTTGAAAAACAACAACACGAATGACCTGCTTCGTTATTTTTATTGGTTAAGAACGCAGGAAAGTTTGAAAAACTTAATGTTCTTACATGAAAACGATTCAAGCAAATTACCTGTCTATTGGTTAAACGATTCAGTCAACACCTTAAAAGAAAACGAAAAATTGATCTCCTTTAAAAAACGTTTCATCGAGATTTCAAGGGAGCACAAAGTAACAGAAGAAAACTAACAGCTATTAAATTTTTTAAAATTAAAATATATTTCAAATAAGGTTTCTAATAAACTAAAAGTTTTTTGTAAACTTTATTGAATCCATTCTTTTTTACGCTTTTTGGGTCTTTTGCATACTACGGTTCACAATGCGCATTCTCGAATTTGTCCTCCCACGTTTGCCGCTTCCACATTTTCCAGCGTGCTGCACAACAATTTCTTTTTTTTTCTTTTCTTTTTCTTTCTTTTTTTATTTACTTTCTACATAGCTTTCACTTTCATCGCTCTTCATTTCGATTTTTCTCTTTCTCCCTTTTTCCACTTCCTCATTTCTTCTGTCACATATTTCTTTTTCTTATTTTTAGTCTTTCCAGTTTTTCCTTCAATTCTTCATTCATTCATTCGTTTTTTACCATCCTCGTTCCCAAGCTGTCTTCAAAAGCTCTTTGATGTGACTCATTTTTCAATTTTTTTAAACAATTTCCTCCAACTAGAACATTAAATTCAGGAAGCAGATTGTTTTCTTGCGTTTCTTTTGACCGATCCATGTGCAAAACAAAAGTTGATTTTAAAAAAACGAGGTCCATTGAATCATAAATATGGGATCGATTGGATTCTGACATAACAATTTTTCTTTTTTAGAGTTTAAAAACGTACATCTGATTTTAGAAAATCAAGGATATCTCTCACCACAAAATAACGCGTTTAACCTTCCAATAGAGGTAAGTGGTTAGTCAAAAACAAAGCGTTTACTCTTTTTTTGTTTTTCGTGGAATAGCTATTCAAGTTGAAAGATACGACCACGTGTTTCACTTTCACGTTGTTCAAATACACCTCACATTTTCAACCATCTCAGGAATCACTTGAACTCAACAATCTTCTTAGGGAAAGGGGGGGGGGGGAGAAAGTTTTCAGCTATGGAAGGAAATGAAAATCAGTATTTGAATCTTCACAAAAAAAACACGTCCGCATTTGAAACGCGAGCAGTAATTAGAATTATAGTCACATCACAGCTTTTTTTTGCTTTATTTAGAGGTTTGATGCAAATAGAAAAGAAGGTGAACTTCCATTAATTGGGATGTATGAAGTCTAAAACACTGTGTTCTCTCGAATTATTGTCATGCTCCGTAGAAAATAAAAATGGCAAGGGTGATTTTCGATAGGGTTTCTTAAAAAATACTTTCCCTTTTCAAACTTTTCGTACCCTTGCCTGACGAAACTGTGTAAGTTGTCGTAAGCTCTGATGTTCAGATTGTATTGAATATCGTGATATTGCTAAATATTATTATTATGAATATTAATAAACTATTACAAATGAGTTGAAGTGTAAGCAAAATTCATCACGCACTTTATTTCCTCAAAAAGAGGTTTTTTGTTTGGCACCAAGCTCGGCTTCGGTAAAAAAAATCTGATTCAAAAAATTAAACTGCTTCATGTTGAATTTATCGGGTTCTGGTTCGCTCACTTTGCGAGAATCTTTCGGAAAAGGAATTTGATCGTACCAAAATAGAATTGTTTTGTCTCAATCCTTGCATTTGAAAATTGTCGTTAATTTCGCTCAGCATATTGTTCCACCTCAGCCATCTTGTTCCGTAGTTCAAGTTGGTCCCAATTAAATATTGGTCGCTCATCAACATTGCCATTCTATGTCAAATACTAGGTTTCTTCCAATTATCTTTTCTAAAAACCAAACACTTTCACGTCTCATCCGTTTGCCACAATCACCTTTTCGGTAATCCAATCCAATATTACAGGTTCGTCGTTGAAACCAGTGCGTGAAAAAAGTAAAAAGATTTGTTTTTAAAATAATTTGTTACTTTTTGAATCAAGGGATCGTTTTTTTTTGTTTTCTTCTTTTTCCGTCTGCGACATATTAGCCGGAATCATTATGGACTGCAAGTGAATCATGGAATCTTTTTTTAAAAGTATTTCGTCCCACGCTTTTTCTGAAATCAACAAATGGTAAAGAAAATTTGTCGACAACATTGAAATGGTCTTTCGTGGTAGAACGATCCCCACGAGTTTCCGAGTTATAAAATGTGTCGGTTTGTTAAGCGAATTGTCCAACACTTCTTCTCCCAGCGTTTTTAAAAATCTTTTTTTTTATTTTTTCGTTTCTAAGTATAAATACAAAAAAATCATTTGTTATTTACTTTGTCACTTACTTTTAAGACATTTTAACACGTTTCGTCTTAGTAAATGATAAAATAAATTAATAATTAATGATGAATATTGGAAAAGTTTACAAAGAAAAATGTCAAGCTCACAGGAAAAAACGCAAAAAGAGATGGCAAAACATGTCCAAAAAGGAAAAAGAAAAAAAAGACATTATTTCAAAGCATGCAGTGAAATCAAGGCAGGGAAAGTAGAAGCAACAGAGGAAAAAAAAAAAGAAAACAAATATATCACTCGAGAAAATAGAAAAAATAAAATAAGTAAAGAAAAACAATTACAATATGAATGAAACATAACACACAAAAGAAAAGAATGTGAAGAATGCTCACTTTGCACCCGCTGCAGTTGCATCACAGAACCTGTTTCAAATTATCTGACTGGTTGCCATTTTTAGATTTATTGGCACGAGCTCGTTTCTCATTGGTCGATTTTGTTTTGTTTTTTTTTGTTTACTTTTCTCTGCAATCTGATTGGTTTATTTTTTTTCTGTTCAGCAAAATACACGCATTTTTTTACTTAAGGGCCGTCGATTTTGGAAGGGTATAAATACTTGTGAAAATAAAAAAAGCTCTGTTCAAGAAAACTCCAGAGTTAAACGGATGCGGAAACTTTTCCCGAATTTTCAATGTACTACATTTACATCGCGGCGAAGAACTGGTTAGCTGCTTTTTCTTATTTTTGTATTTTAATTTTTGTCCTTTTCCAAAATACGCGGTTTGCAACTGGAAAGGCATATTTTTTGCGCATTTTGAACGGTTTTTTACTAATTTATGATAAGTTTTTTTACTGTTATTGAATTATACATTTTTTGTGTGTTTTTCGACTTTTAAATGGTTGCTGCTTGAAGTTTTTCATTTCAGCTCAATTCTGCTATAATGGGTTCAGTAACTGTTTTTTCATTTTGTTAACTTTTATTTTTTGAACGGGTTTTTGCTGTTTTTTGAACGGTTTGTTTGTTGGTTTTGAATTTTTTTTTTTGTGTGCCTTTTTGCACAAAATGGTTGTTATTTCGGATGTTTTTCATTTCAGCTCTGCTCTGCTTTAAAAAACATTATGACTTAGTGTAAGAAAAGATCATTCCGCACCTTCTTCCCAATGGTTGATTGAAGCAATGTGACCGATGACAACGAGGCTGTTTGCGAGACTGTGCTCGCACAGCTCAGCAAATAAGCCTCGTTGACATCAGTGATCTAATGATTTCAGTCAACCAATAGGAAAGTGGTGCGCAATGATCATTTCTTACTCTGTATACACATCACCACGTGTCGATGTTAGAATTAACAGCAAAATAGGGCGTCAAAAAAGCATATGTAATGTAAAAATAAACACCATTTACAGAACATTCACACATATCCACATCCATACACAAAATCGAAACCCAAAACAATTCGCAAAAACCCTATCAAAAGAAAATCACAAAAGAATACATTTTGGAAAAAAAACAATAGAAGTCAGAAATATAATATTCGGGTGGCTGGATTTCCTTAACAGAAAGAATTTCACGGGAATGAGAGAGATCATATATTATATTTAAAATGAAGAGTTGATTAGTTTTTTTGGACCAACAGGAGCGAAATATTTGAAAATATTTGCATTCAATAGAGTTGACTAAACTCATGGTATAAATCAATAAATGATGGGAAACTAAACATAGGTGTCACTAATGTTTGTTCTTCTAATGATAATATTACAGTATGTGATAAAGGAGATGAAGGTACTCAAAGTCTTTTAGAAATTAGTTATGATAAAGAAGCTAGATGATTAAGTTTAAACTACTGAAGGGTATGAAAAGTATTCGGAAATTAAGTGAACAAGAAATGTACTTAAATGAAAAAATATTGAAAAAGATGTCACAACTCCTATATCAAGTAAAATTTCATAATGAAATAACAAAAAGCAAAAACATTTTTGAAATGAATCCAAAACAACTGATAAAGGTATAACAAACGCTATGTTCCTTTTGATCCAAATGGGTTTCTGGATAGATTTGATTGCTAATGGTTAGTAAATTAGCTGTTAATGCAGGAATAATTAATTGTTAGCCTGCTTCAAGAGATAGAAGTGGTAGATAAACTGCATCTAAAACATTAACATCCAAGTAACAACCTACATTGGAATAAAAAAGAATAAATCTTCAAGCAATTAAAAGCTGATGGACTTAAAATAGGTTTAAAACAGAGTAATGATAAGATTAGTGCGTAAGCTGAATTGGTCCATTCGATCGAAAAGAGGACCTAGACTAAAAGCTGTGATTATAAAATTTTTTTTATAAACTAATGAAAACATTTTTCTACCATATATAAAAAAAAAATTTTTGTCTTTTTGAATTAAATAATGCTTAACTGAGCTAAAAAGTTTAATATTAATGCTAAACTGAGCTAAAAAGTTTCTGAGTTGTCAAAAATTATTAATAAAGATGATGGAACCTAGAAGATTGTTGAATGAACTTTCTGGCGATAATTATGTTAATTCTGATAATGATCATTATGCTAATACTCATATATTATGATAATGCTTCTATTGCAAGCAATTGCTTAATCTAACTTCTGCTTTGCTTAAGTATACTGATGACTTTTCTAAGTCCCATAGATTGAATCAGGAATTGATCAAAGATACCTCAACAGCTATACCATAACCAATATTATTAATTTTGCTGTAAGACGAGCCTTTCATACTGAAGGTCCAGGTCCAAAGAGTGAAATTAGTTTGAAAGTACAATTACATCATTTCTTTGGAATCTGTAATGGTTATTATTACATACAATTACACTCTGTAATGATTATTATTATATACAATTACACTCACAAAAAAGTCTGATGATTGTGAAATACAATGAAGAAACTGCTGGAAAAAAAAACAATAAAAAGAATACAGCAGTGGAAACCACATGCTGCAGCTTCATTAGAAGAAAAGTTAACATTTTTGAAAACAATAGTCATTAGTTTATAGAATGAGACAGTATGATCACTTAATCATTGATAAGTGCTTGTATCATCATACTTTAATTGAAGACTCTCTGTAAAGTCATCACCAGAGATACCTAGATTTATTTTGATCCCAAATGGATAAAGATAATGATCAGCTTCGGACTCCTGCTATTTTTGATAATGTGGTAAACGTTTACGTCACATGGATATCAATTAGATATCCTGCTGCTGTCTATGATATTAATTTTTCTCGACAAAGAGCTAGACTTGTTTATGAACACTCTATTTTAATCAGATTAATTTTTTACAAAATGAATGAACTTTATTCAAATCCAAACATTACACAATCTGATTTAATAACCCTTTTTCTCTATTTTTGTGCTCCATATAGTCATCTGTGTAGCCAGTAAATGAATGTAGTCAACTGACTATTATGTGAGGTGCAACTTTTCACCAAATGTTCGAGCAATTACACAACCCTTTGTTGATGTCATATTTGACAGACTTGTAAAATATTGGTCTGATGGAGAGAAAATTAGATTAAGGTACAAGCGCTAAGCACCATTTTGCGAATCACCAATATGAGTTTTTTCGTTGAAAAACCTAATTAATTAAACGTAATGAGTGAGAGCGTTTTTAATGTTTGTATGTATGATGATGGTAAGGGATAAGAGGTTGGGATAGAGGTTGATGGCATGTACTTGTTAGGAAAGAGAAGGCTTGGGTATAGTTTGGTTAGGAATAGTCAAGGTTTAATCGTTAAAGGATTGGGATTGTGTTTACCGTCCTCAGTATATTTTATTATACAGTATAACTTAATAAACGTTTTATTACCGTGCTTTTATTAGCACCCTTTTATTCATTACGTTTTTGAATTACAAATAATACTCTCTTAGTCTACTTGCATTGTTCGATAGTATTTTTATCAATTACTCCTCTTTCTGTTCTTTTTTTTCTATACGCATATCTCTTTTTTGTTTAAAACCTGTGGTAATTCTTTTTTGATCGATATTTCTTCTGATTTCTATATAATTCTTTACTTCTTCCGATTATCAAAAACTTTTTCTTTTTCTCTTTTGTTCATTTATAAAACTGCTTGTTCGTCTAGGTATTTTTCAATAGCAAAAATTCTCTCTGTTTCAAAATTCTTCTTAAAAACTTTTTTGAAAACTCTCTCTTACTTTTCTTTAAAGCTACGTCATCTCTCTCTCATAAAGCACTTTTTTTTAGCATTTGGTTGTTTTCTGTTCGATGCCTATTAATCATTTATTTACATGGGAGATTGTTCCGTTTTATCATTTTCTTATGTGAAAGGTTGATGAATAATCGAGTATAAGTCTTCTCCCTGTTGTTGTTTTTAACCTTTCTTCTTTTTGCTTTATCGTTTAAGAGTCTCCGCGTTTACATCTTTTCCCATTTGTTTTTTGTTTTTTTTAACTTTTCTTCTTTTCGCTCAAAGTTCATTTAAATGATAGGTTGAATAAGTCTCCGTGTGTACGTCTTTTCTTAGTTGTTGTATTTAACTTAATTCTTTTCGCTTTATCATTTATTTATAAGAAGAGTTGACTAGTCATCTTTTATAAGTTTTTTCCAATCTTTGTTTTTAATTTAATTCTCCCAAAATTATCAACAAACTTAGATACATTACTTTTCACTGATTCGTATCTCGATAAAAACTTTTATTTACAGTGGTACGGAAAGAGGTATAACTAGTAGAGTTAAAGAGGATATTTGGAGATAACAAGATCAAACGTTGGTTATATTTAAAAAAAAAAAAAAAGTAGACTTGTTTAGAATTAAAAATTTTCATAACTTTAGCGAAAATAAATCTGATGATCAAGAAAATCCATTGAATCAAAATCTTATCAATGGTTCAGCGAAGCAAGAAAAAATCCAAGATCATTCTCATTGAAATCTGTTGAAATTGGAGAAGAAATTAAATTTCCTAGCTTGCACAAAGCTTCTCACTTTATAGGTAAAGGATCTAAAGTGACATTGTATTTGGATGGTCGTGTATGGAACAAAAAATATGCAACTGATAATAAAAACACCTAAAAATTTCATTTGATCTATGAAATTAAAATTTATCTAACGCAAAAAGCACTGGTAAATTACAAAGTAGTTTTTTAAGAATAGTTTTGCAACTTCTGTAACAAGTTAAAATAATTCCTTCTTAGTTAGAAAAGTCAGTCGTAAAAGAAGTACGAAGTGTTGAAAAAAACTTCGGCCCAACTGGTATTTTAAAATTAGGAAAGGCTGAGTTAATTAAATTCATAGCTGATTGTTGTACAAAACTATTAGCTTCAATAATTTTACGCGGAAGCAATTGTATTAAGTGTAAATTGATTTTTAGTTTAAGCGGTTTTTGATGAACATATTTGAGATGTTTTCGGTAAGTATAAATTGAATGCGAAACATATGTAGAGGAGAGTTTTTTTGAGTAAAGAAGATTTACACATGCAACGCTGCGTTCTCTGTGAGAAAGCTACAAGCTAACCGAGCGTGATGGAATCATCTAGAAATTCTCGGAAATCTTCAAAGAATAAAATGGTACGTCAGATGGCGCAGCTTTGTTGCAGCGAACCAAGTATGTGAGTTGTTTGCAAAGCGAAACGAAGAACGATGAGGAACGAGTGCACGTATTTTTGGTGGATTTCAAACACTTCACGTGTCTGGCGAGGTTGCTAACAAGGCAGTACGACAGGCGTTTTGGTCGACGAATGAGACAATTGAGGTGATTTTGTCTAAAGTAAGGGTTGCTTTGAGTTGAACGAAGGCAAATGAGCTGAATATCACCGCCTCAAATACCACCTACCTGAACGTTATGAGAACAAAGTCACCTGAGTTCAAAGTATGTTGTGATTTTCGAAACATAAATCACGTCGCGAAGTTATTGCGCAGCCGCAAGGATGAATGTCCTGTGTTTCAAATGTGAAGAGATGGGATAAGGGGCGGAAAAATGCACAGAGCAGTCGCTGTGCGCTAGCTCGCTCTCGAATATTCGTGTGTAAAGCACCCTTCTGGTCATTCACCTCAAGGTGGATGGTAGAAGTGCAAGAGCTGTTATTGATTTTGAATGTTCCACGATAGAACCATCAAAAAGCCAGCTACCACTAATGGTAGTGGTTCAAGTAAACAAAAAAACAAACTTCGGTCGGTCGTAGAATGGAATAAAACCTATAGGTTCATTGAGGTATTCACAAAAGAATCGGTCGTGTCAAAAAAACGTAAATTATTAGACACAATAAGAAGTGGAACTACCTCAGAAAAACAAAATGTTGTTATCTGGAATGTTGTTAGTTGATGTTGATAAGAAAGTAAAAAATGTGAAAAATATTGATATTTAAAAATAACTTACAATTGCTGAAAAAACTGATTAAAACGGTATACGAAAAGCAAACCAAACAAAAGCAGAATTTAAGAGTATTTCCCACCATAAGAGAAAAATCTGCTTTGAAAAATTGCGCAAATGTTTTTATTGATGTTGATGTTGTGCAACAACTTAATGGTGAAATGATAAATGATGTTCATTCTTTTTTAGAATCTGTAAGAACAACAATAAAACGTTGTCTGGCTAATAACACAAAAACCAAAAGTGAAAGTAGTTCTAAAATATATAACAAAAAAAGTTCCTAAATTATTGAGAGCAAATTATCCTGAAAATCACAACGATGAACATATTGAAACTAAGCTAAAATTCCATGAGAATGATTTTGATAAAACTGGTATTAAGTATTCTACAAATTTTAATTTTATTGACAAATGTTAAAAAGTAAAATCCAAATATATCAACTTACTTGATTAAGAAAAATGCGTAGGCGAGCTTAGAAAAAGTAAAAAAATATGGTGCTGAACTATGTGTAAAACTATTACATATCTTAGAAGAAGCTGACTCGGAAATTTCCCCGAAAAATATCTAATGTCTAAATATTGAAATGAGTAAGTTGTTATTATCAAAAATATCAAATAAATTCATTCCATACAAAAGATTCGTTACGAAAAGCGCGGAAAACGTTTGGAATAAAAACTTCTAGAGAATATCATTTCTTTACAATCAGGTACAGGTATAGTGCCCTTAAAAAGACAACAAATTTAAATATGCTTTTAAAAATTTGGTAGCAGTATTTTTTTGGAAATTTTAATATTTTTATTTTGTCTAGAGTCATATAATTTCTTCCTAAAGGTTAAAAACATTATTCAATTTTATTTTTACTATTTTATTTGTACTTAAAAATTGTCTATTTTTGGCTGGTAGCCCTTAAAAAGACAATCTTATTTTTGTTGATATCTCCTTAACAATTATCTCAATCGTGGAGATATTTTGTATAGTATTATCTGCTACGTATGTATCTTATAATGTAAGGAAATCTGGAATTACTTTATTATTTTTCAAAATAATTAGAAAAATCATGTATTTTGACCCAAATACTTCATCTCTAAATAAGCATCAAAAACATCATTTTCTTAAATAATTTCATTATTTTTATACTTTTTTCTTCTCTTTATATCTTAAAGTTTATTTTGACATAGTAACAATTCTTATATCTTACGATTTCAATTAACTGCTACTTATTTTAGTGCAAATTGAAAAAAAAAAGGCTTAAAAATCCAATTATTTATGTGCTTTTTACATTACAGTTCTTGTAGAGTAATTGTTTTAATAGTTTAAAATGTTTATTATCATAAATAAAAATAAAAATGAAATCTGAAGCAGCTGTAAAGCAGTTTAACCGAGATGAAAGATACAAACAGATAAACCAAGCTGTAGAGTGGTGCAAAATTAATGGAAAACGAGGGGATGCTGCAATATCAACAGGACATTTTCCATTAATAAAAAAAAAATGTGATTGATAAGCGATTAGATAATCTAGTTCTTACAGGAAATGAGAAAAAACATCTAATGATTTTAATAGCTGACGAAGAAGATACTATAGTTGAGTATATACAGAGTAAAAATCGTGCGTATGATGCTATGAACAGAAACAAACAAATCTCATTATGGATGTGTTAAAAATTCGAGATCATGCTAACAAAAATTATTATTTTGGTGAAAAATGCATCTGCCATGTAATATTTGGTACTCAAGGAATTACTAGTCAGATGGCTCCGCTGAGTTCTATTCAAATTGTTCCTAACTTATTAGTTTTGATAACAGAGAATGGATTGCAAGATCATAAATCCTTACTTGCATTTTATAAATTATTCGACAGACACTTGATTGTAAAAGAAATACTTCGCCCTATTGTTGTACTGAGCAATGGTCACAGTTCTTGCTTCCATTATACCTTACTTCAATTTCTTAGAGAAAAAGAAATACATTTATATATATCACCTCCAGACACTACTGGGGTTACACAACTACTTGATCAAATTAACAAGGCACTTCATGAAAACTATGCTAATGCAAAAAAAATCTGTTCAATCAACATCAAACAATTAATAGAGAAGCCTTTATGTTGTCTCTTTCAAGTATGTGGGACAAGTGGTCTACGCCAGAATTGATACAAAAAGCTGGTAAGAAGGTTGGTATTACTAATGAAAGTTTAAATGTTGCATTTATGCAAAGTGATAAATTCCACCTAGCTTCTATGTTAGCAGAGGAAGCTGCTTCGCCTAACGTTACTGATATTTCAACAAATCTAAATAGCAAAATAAGTTCTCCTAAATCTATGAAACGAAAAGATGTATTGGAAAAAGAAAGATTCAAACTGGAAAGAAAAATGTTTGTCATTGCAGACCATGATTGGAGACTTACATGAAAAAAGCATCAATCTTTATGAAATACCAGGTCTTTTGACAATCCAAAAAATAAAGCCAGCCAAAGTATTGGTATGCACAAAGAAACTACAAGGGTAACTCAAGTCTATGGCTCCATGAAAGGTCAAGATGTGCTAAAACTCGTAGAATCTATTAACAACTCAAAAGAAAAGAAAGTGCAAGAGAAAGAAGACAGAAAACAAAAAAAGAGTGAAGAAACTGAGTTGTTCTATAGATGCAAGGAAAGATGCATTTCAAGACAATAGCATTTGCAAAGCTGCAAAGCTAAAACAATGTCCCATGTGTCGAATTGTTATGAAATCAGTATGTGGTAAATCAAAGTGCATCGTTGATGGTAAAAGACCAATTATGATTTTACCTAAATGTTTATCAAAAAAAAAAAACCGCTGCAAAGAATTTAATTAGAAAGTCTAATGATAAAGAAGACAGTACTGAAGATTCGGAATCCAATAGATTTCATTATTGAGAATCTTTTTTATTATTCATTATAGATTAAAGTGTTTTGTTTGTTGTTTTTGAGATCTTTCTCCATCAGAAGTATAAAAAATCGGAAAAAAAGTTTAAAATATTTGGTGCCCTTAAAAAGACAAAAATATTAACAATTTAACAGTGCTTTTTAAGCAACCAAAACTATATTTTCCTATTAAACAACTGAAAAACAATTACTATTCTTATCAGGGCCCTATTCATAGCCTCTTTATTAGACTCTTGTTTACGGATTAACTTAAATATTTTTCGTTTATGTTAAATATTATTCATTTTATGTTCTCAAATTTTTTTAAAAACTATCTTCTGGAACAAAGTTTTAAAAAATTTTTAATTTCTGCACTATAACTTGACTTTTTTCTGAAAGTTAAATGGTCTGTTTATATTTTTGTTTTTCCCAATTTTTGTTTACTGGTTTTCAAGATAAGTTATAGACAATTTAATTTTTTTGTCCTTTTAAGGGCACTGTCTTTTTAAGGGCACTATACCTGTAGTTAATTTACTCTTCGGTGATATTTTTGAGAATTTTAAATATAGTTGAAGTTAAACGTGTGGTTATGATCCTGCATGGTATAACACTGCTCTCGGAATGTCATTGCTTCTAAAAAATATGCCAAAGCTAGTAATAAGTGCATGGGAAATAAATAAAATTAAAAATGAGCCTCCAAAGTTTAAAGCCTATCTATATGTGGAAGAATGATCCCGTAATGTGTATAGGTTATCATCAGGCATTAAAACAACGCTTATGTTTTACTGTCGAAAAAAGTCACAGAGCAATAACATTTAAGGAAAATCAATTGCTAATGATATTTATAGGTTTGAATGAAAAGTTAATGGCAAAGGCCAACAAAGATTTTGAAAAAGATTTCTTTAAGCTCATGAATTATGGTGATTTTTTAAAAACCATGAAAAACATTAGAAATAGACAACCCAGTACACACGCTTTAGTTGGTCCAACTGACGGGCCAGTATTGGCTACAGTTGGCTAACTGTTGGCATTTCTTGCCAACCATTAACCGACTGAATACCGCGTGTTTTTGAATCGTAAAAGTTTCCCGTAAGTTTGTAAATGTATATTATAAATATATTCACTTAGACCATGCGACTAATTATTCAAATTATTCAAATAGATTCATTCAATGATTAAAACTATTCAATAGAGTTAGTTTAGTTCGAAGCTTTTTATCATTTTTTTTTCTTTCAAACGCTTTTTCTACCCTTTAATTAAACTTTTAAACTCAAACTCTCGTACACCTCTTAATATAACCGTTACGCTGGTAAGTAGAAATATTTTACATTTATCCATTAGTGACACATTCAGATATAATTTTTGACATTGGTTGAGTTTTTAATTTATTTTTATGATGACACCATTGTTGTATTTGTATAAGATATTTTAGCTCTATTTTAACTATTATCAAAAGTTTAAATACAGCTAAAATGTATATGTGCGTGTATAGTAGTATGTTTATGTGTGTATTTCTGTATGTATATGTATGT